>CAXDIW010000337.1:0-289000 GCA_963989415.1 Cerceris ruficornis | reverse complement strand
AAACATATACGCAAAGCATCCAAACAGTACAATTTGCCAATTTTTTGTTCTTCAAGTTTAAGTGAACTACGAGCCGCATTGTTAATCCTTTATCGGAAATTATTTGTATCTTTCGACAAGTAGAACAATGAATGGAACAGGTAGACGGTGGAAATCAATGTATATATATTGCTTCTATATAGTCTTAGAAACATATATGCAAAGCATCCAAATAGTACAATTCCCCAATTTTTTGTTCTTCAAGTTTAAGTGAACTACGAGCCCAATTGTTAATCCTTTAAAGGAAATTATTTGCAACTTTCGACAAGTATAACAATGAATGGAACAGGTAGACTGTTGAAATCATTGTAAATATTGCTTCTATATAGTCTAAGAAACATATATGCAAAGCATCCAAAGAGTACAATTCGCCAATTTTTTGTTCTTCAAGTTTTAGTGAACAATGAGCCCCAATGGTTCTTCCTTTATCGGAAATTATTTGTAATTTTCGACAAGTAGAACAATGAATGGAACAGGTAGACGGTTGAAATAATAGTATATATTGCTTCTATATAGTCTAAGAAACATATATGCAAAGCATCCAAACAGTACAATTCGCCAATTTTTTGTTCTTCAAGTTTAAGTGAACTACGAGCCCCATTGATAATCATGAAAGGGAAATTATTTATAAGTTTCTACAAGTAGAACAATGAATAGAACTGGTAGTCTGTTGAAATCTTTGTAGATATTGCTTCCATATAGTCTAAGAAACATATACGCAAAGCATCCAAACAGTACAATTCGCCAATTTATTGTTCTTCAAGTTTAAGTGAACTACGAGCCCCATTGTTAATCCTTTATCGGAAATTATTTGTAATTTTCGACAAGTAGAACAATGAATGGAACAGGTAGACGGGTGAAATCATTGTATATGCTGCTTCTATATAGCATAAGAAACCTATATGCAAAGCATCCAAACAGTACAATTCGCCAATTTTTTGTTCTTCAAGTTTAAGTGAACTACGAGCCCCATTGATAATCATGAAAGGGAAATTATTTATAAGTTTCTACAAGTAGAACAATGAATAGAACTGGTAGTCTGTTGAAATATTTGTAGATATTGCTTCCATATAGTCTAAGAAACATATATGCAAAGCATCCAAACAGTACAATTCGCCAATTTATTGTTCTTCAAGTTTAAGTGAACTACGAGCCCCATTGTTAATCCTTTAACGGAAATTAATTCTAACTTTCTACAAGTAGAACAATGATTGGAACACGTAGACGGCTGATATCTTTGTATATATTGCTTCTATATAGTCTAAGAAACATATATGCAAAGCATCCAAACAGTACAATTCGCCAATTTATTGTTCTTCAAGTTTAAGTGAACTACGAGCCCCATTGTTAATCCTTTAAAGGAAATTATTTGTAAATTTCGACAAGTAGAACAATGAATGGAATAGGTAGACGGTTGAAATCATTGTATATGCTGCTTCTATATAGCATAAGAAACCTATATGCAAAGCATCTAAACAGTACCATTCGCCAATTTTTTGTTCTTCAAGTTTAAGTGAACAATGAGCCCCATTGTTAATCCTTTATCGGAAATTATTTGTAACTTTCGACAAGTAGAACAATGAGTGGAACAGGTAGACGGTTGAAATCTTTGTATATATTGCTTCTATATAGTCTAAGAAACATATATGCAAAGCATCTAAAGAGTACAATTCGCCAATTTATTGTTCTTCAAGTTGAAGTGAACAACGAGCCCCATTGATAATCATGAAATGGAAATTATTTCTAAGTTTCTACAAGTAGAACAATGAATAGTAAATGTAGACGGGTGAAATCTTTCTATATATTGCTTCTATATAGTTTAAGAAACATATACGCAAAGTATCCTAACAGTACAATTCGCCAATTTTTTGTTCTTCAAGTTTAAGTGAACTACGAGCCGCATTGTTAATCCTTTAAAGGAAATTATTTGTAAATTTCGACAAGTAGAACAATGAATGGAACAGGAAGACGATTGAAATCATTGTATATATTGCTTCCATATAGTCTAAGAAACATGTACGCAAAGCATCCAAACAGTACCATTCGCCAATTTTTTGTTCTTCAAGTTTTAGTGAACAATGAGCCCCATTGTTAATCCTTTATCGGAAATTATTTGTAATTTTCGACAAGTAGAACAATGAATGGAACAGGTAGACGGGTGAAATCTTTCTATATATTGCTTCTATATAGTCTAAGAAACATATACGCAAAGCATCCAAACAGTACAATTTGCCAATTTTTTGTTCTTCAAGTTTAAGTGAACTACGAGCCGCATTGTTAATCCTTTATCGGAAATTATTTGTATCTTTCGACAAGTAGAACAATGAATGGAACAGGTAGACGGTGGAAATCAATGTATATATATTGCTTCTATATAGTCTTAGAAACATATATGCAAAGCATCCAAATAGTACAATTCCCCAATTTTTTGTTCTTCAAGTTTAAGTGAACTACGAGCCCAATTGTTAATCCTTTAAAGGAAATTATTTGCAACTTTCGACAAGTATAACAATGAATGGAACAGGTAGACTGTTGAAATCATTGTAAATATTGCTTCTATATAGTCTAAGAAACATATATGCAAAGCATCCAAAGAGTACAATTCGCCAATTTTTTGTTCTTCAAGTTTTAGTGAACAATGAGCCCCAATGGTTCTTCCTTTATCGGAAATTATTTGTAATTTTCGACAAGTAGAACAATGAATGGAACAGGTAGACGGTTGAAATAATAGTATATATTGCTTCTATATAGTCTAAGAAACATATATGCAAAGCATCCAAACAGTACAATTCGCCAATTTTTTGTTCTTCAAGTTTAAGTGAACTACGAGCCCCATTGATAATCATGAAAGGGAAATTATTTATAAGTTTCTACAAGTAGAACAATGAATAGAACTGGTAGTCTGTTGAAATCTTTGTAGATATTGCTTCCATATAGTCTAAGAAACATATATGCAAAGCATCCAAACAGTACAATTCGCCAATTTATTGTTCTTCAAGTTTAAGTGAACTACGAGCCCCATTGTTAATCCTTTATCGGAAATTATTTGTAATTTTCGACAAGTAGAACAATGAATGGAACAGGTAGACGGGTGAAATATTTCTATATATTGCTTCTATATAGTCTAAGAAACATATATGCAAAGAATCCAAACAGTACAATTCGCCAATTTTTTGTTCTTCAAGTATAAGTGAACAACGAGCCCCAATGGTTAATCCTTTATCGGAAATTATTTGTATCTTTCGACAAGTAGAACAATGAATGGAACAGGTAGACGGTTGAAATCATTGTATATATTGCTTCTATATAGTCTAAGAAACATATATGCAAAGCATCAAATCAGTACAATTTGCCAATTTATTGTTCTTCAAGTTTAAGTGAACAACGAGCCACATTGTTAATCCTTTAAAGGAAATTATTTGTAAATTTCGACAAGTAGAACAATGAATGGAACAGGTAGACGGTGGAAATCAATTTATATATTGCTTCTATATAGTCTAAGAAACATATATGCAAAGCATCCAAACAGTACAATTCGCCAATTTTTTGTTCTTCAAGTTTAAGTGAACTACGAGCCCCATTGTTAATCCTATAAAGGAAATTATTTGTAAATTTCGACAAGTAGAACAATGAATGGAACAGGTAGACGGTTGAAATCATAGTATATATTGCTTCTATATAGTCTAAGAAACACATATGCAAAGCATCCAAACAGTACAATTCGACAATTTTATGTTCTTCAAGTTTAAATGAACTACGAGCCCCATTGTTAATCATTTAACGGAAATTATTTGTAACATTCGACAAGTAGAACAATGAATGGAACAGGTAGACGGTTAAATCATTGTATATATTCCTTCTATATAGTCTAAGAAACATGTACGCAAACCATCCAAGCAGTACAATTTGCCAATTTTTTGTTCATCAAGTTTAAGTGAACTACGAGCCCCATTGTTAATCCTTTAAAGGAAATTATTTGTATATTTCGACAAGTAGAACAATGAATGGAACAGGTAGACGGTAGAAATCAATGTATATGCTGCTTCTATATACTCTAAGGAACGTGTACGCAAAGCATCCAAACATTACCATTCGCCAATTTTTTGTTCTTCAAGTTTAAGTGAACAATGAGCACCAATGGTTAATCCTTTATCGGAAATTATTTGTAATTTTCGACAAGTAGAACAATGAATCGGACAGGCAGACGGTTGAAATCTTTGTATATATTGCTTCTATATAGTCTAAGAAACATATATGCAAAGAATCGAAACAGTACAATTCGCCAATTTTTTGTTCTTCAACTTTAAGTGAACTACGAGCCCCATTGTTAATACTTTAACGGAAATTATTTGTAACATTCGACAAGTAGATCAATGAATGGAACAGGTAGACGGTTGAAATCAATGTATATATTTCTTCTATATAGTCTAAGAAACATATATGCAAAGCATCCAAACAGTACAAATCGCCAATTTTTTGTTCTTCAAGTTTAAGTGAACTTCGAGCCCCATTGTTAATCCTATAATGGAAATTATTTGTAAATTGCGACAAGTAGAACAATGAATGGTACAGGTAGACGGTTGAAATCATTGTATATGCTGCTTCTATATAGTCTAAGAAACCTATATGCAAAGCATCTAAACAGTAACATTCGCCAATTTTTGTATCTTCAAGTATTAGTGAACAACGAGCCCCATTGATAATCATGAAATGGAAATTATTTCTAACTTTCTACAAGTAGAACAATGAATGGAACAGGTAGACGGTTAAATCATTGTATATATTCCTTCTATATAGTCTAAGAAACATGTACGCAAAGCATCCAAACAGTACCATTCGCCAATTTTTTGTTCTTCAAGTTTAAGTGAACAATGAGCCCCATTGTTAATCCTTTATCGGAAATTATTCATAATTTTCGACAAGTAGAACAATGAATGGAACAGGTAGACGGGTGAAATCTTTCTATATATTGCTTCTATATACTCTAAGAAACATATACGCAAAGCATCCAAACAGTACAATTCGCCAATTTTTTGTTCTTCAAGTTTAAGTGAACTACGAGCCGCATTGTTAATCCTTTAAAGGAAATTATTTGTAAATTTCGACAAGTAGAACAATGATTGGAACACTTAGACGGTTGAAATTTTTGTATATATTGCTTCCATATAGTCTAAGAAACATGTACGCAAAGCATTCAAACAGTACCATTCGCCAATTTTTTGTTCTTCAAGTTTAAGTGAACAATGAGCCCCATTGTTAGTCCTTTATCGGAAATTATTTGTAATTTTCGACAAGTAGAACAATGAATGGAACAGGTAGACATTTGAAATCTTTG
Source organism: Cerceris ruficornis (assembly GCA_963989415.1). Lineage (NCBI taxonomy): Eukaryota > Metazoa > Arthropoda > Insecta > Hymenoptera > Crabronidae > Cerceris > Cerceris ruficornis. The sequence continues at coordinate 283,626 of CAXDIW010000337.1, read as the reverse complement.
TATATATTGCTTCAATATAGTCTAAGAAACATATACGCAAAGCATCAAAACAGTACAATTCGCCAATTTTTTTTCTTCAAGGTTAAGTGAACTACGAGCCCCATTGTTAATCCTTTAAAGGAAATTATTTGTAAATTTCGACAAGTAGAACAATGAATGGAATAGGTAGACGGTTGAAATCATTGTATATGCTGCTTCTATATAGCATAAGAAACCTATATGCAAAGCATCTAAACAGTACCATTCGCCAATTTTTTGTTCTTCAAGTTTAAGTGAACAATGAGCCCCAATGGTTCTTCCTTTATCGGAAATTATTTGTAATTTTCGATAAGTAGAACAATGAATGGAACAGGTAGACGGTTGAAATAATAGTATATATTGCTTCTATATAGTCTAAGAAACATATATGCAAAGAATCCAAACAGTACAATTCGCCAATTTTTTGTTCTTCAAGTATAAGTGAACAACGAGCCCCAATGGTTAATCCTTTATCGGAAATTATTTGTATCTTTCGACAAGTAGAACAATGAATGGAACAGGTAGACGGTTGAAATCATTGTATATATTGCTTCTATATAGTCTAAGAAACATATATGCAAAGCATCAAATCAGTACAATTTGCCAATTTATTGTTCTTCAAGTTTAAGTGAACAACGAGCCACATTGTTAATCCTTTAAAGGAAATTATTTGTAAATTTCGACAAGTAGAACAATGAATGGAACAGGTAGACGGTGGAAATCAATGTATATATTGCTTCTATATAGTCTAAGAAACATATATGCAAAGCATCCAAACAGTACAATTCGCCAATTTTTTGTTCTTCAAGTTTAAGTGAACTACGAGCCCCATTGTTAATCCTATAAAGGAAATTATTTGTAAATTTCGACAAGTAGAACAATGAATGGAACAGGTAGACGGTTGAAATCATAGTATATATTGCTTCTATATAGTCTAAGAAACACATATGCAAAGCATCCAAACAGTACAATTCGACAATTTTATGTTCTTCAAGTTTAAATGAACTACGAGCCCCATTGTTAATCATTTAACGGAAATTATTTGTAACATTCGACAAGTAGAACAATGAATGGAACAGGTAGACGGTTAAATCATTGTATATATTCCTTCTATATAGTCTAAGAAACATGTACGCAAACCATCCAAGCAGTACAATTTGCCAATTTTTTGTTCATCAAGATTAAGTGAACTACGAGCCCCATTGTTAATCCTTTAAAGGAAATTATTTGTATATTTCGACAAGTAGAACAATGAATGGAACAGGTAGACGGTAGAAATCAATGTATATGCTGCTTCTATATACTCTAAGGAACGTGTACGCAAAGCATCCAAACATTACCATTCGCCAATTTTTTGTTCTTCAAGTTTAAGTGAACAATGAGCACCAATGGTTAATCCTTTATCGGAAATTATTTATAATTTTCGACAAGTAGAACAATGAATCGGACAGGCAGACGGTTGAAATCTTTGTATATATTGCTTCTATATAGTCTAAGAAACATATATGCAAAGAATCGAAACAGTACAATTCGCCAATTTTTTGTTCTTCAAGTTTAAGTGAACTACGAGCCCCATTGTTAATACTTTAACGGAAATTATTTGTAACATTCGACAAGTAGATCAATGAATGGAACAGGTAGACGGTTGAAATCAATGTATATATTTCTTTTATATAGTCTAAGAAACATATATGCAAAGCATCCAAACAGTACAAATCGCCAATTTTTTGTTCTTCAAGTTTAAGTGAACTTCGAGCCCCATTGTTAATCCTATAATGGAAATTATTTGTAAATTGCGACAAGTAGAACAATGAATGGTACAGGTAGACGGTTGAAATCATTGTATATGCTGCTTCTATATAGTCTAAGAAACCTATATGCAAAGCATCTAAACAGTAACATTCGCCAATTTTTGTATCTTCAAGTATTAGTGAACAACGAGCCCCATTGATAATCATGAAATGGAAATTATTTGTAACTTTCTACAAGTAGAACAATGAATGGAACAGGTAGACGGTTAAATCATTGTATATATTCCTTCTATATAGTCTAAGAAACATGTACGCAAAGCATCCAAACAGTACCATTCGCCAATTTTTTGTTCTTCAAGTTTAAGTGAACAATGAGCCCCATTGTTAATCCTTTATCGGAAATTATTCATAATTTTCGATAAGTAGAACAATGAATGGAACAGGTAGACGGGTGAAATCTTTCTATATATTGCTTCTATATACTCTAAGAAACATATACGCAAAGCATCCAAACAGTACAATTCGCCAATTTTTTTTCTTCAAGGTTAAGTGAACTACGAGCCCCATTGTTAATCCTTTAAAGGAAATTATTTGTAAATTTCGACAAGTAGAACAATGAATGGAATAGGTAGACGGTTGAAATCATTGTATATGCTGCTTCTATATAGCATAAGAAACCTATATGCAAAGCATCTAAACAGTACCATTCGCCAATTTTTTGTTCTTCAAGTTTAAGTGAACAATGAGCCCCATTGTTAATCCTTTATCGGAAATTATTTGTAACTTTCGACAAGTAGAACAATGAGTGGAACAGGTAGACGGTTGAAATCTTTGTATATATTGCTTCTATATAGTCTAAGAAACATATATGCAAAGCATCTAAAGAGTACAATTCGCCAATTTATTGTTCTTCAAGTTGAAGTGAACAACGAGCCCCATTGATAATCATGAAATGGAAATTATTTCTAAGTTTCTACAAGTAGAACAATGAATAGTAAATGTAGACGGGTGAAATCTTTCTATATATTGCTTCTATATAGTTTAAGAAACATATACGCAAAGTATCCTAACAGTACAATTCGCCAATTTTTTGTTCTTCAAGTTTAAGTGAACTACGAGCCGCATTGTTAATCCTTTAAAGGAAATTATTTGTAAATTTCGACAAGTAGAACAATGAATGGAACAGGAAGACGATTGAAATCATTGTATATATTGCTTCCATATAGTCTAAGAAACTTGTACGCAAAGCATCCAAACAGTACCATTCGCCAATTTTTTGTTCTTCAAGTTTTAGTGAACAATGAGCCCCATTGTTAATCCTTTATCGGAAATTATTTGTAATTTTCGACAAGTAGAACAATGAATGGAACAGGTAGACGGGTGAAATCTTTCTATATATTGCTTCTATATAGTCTAAGAAACATATACGCAAAGCATCCAAACAGTACAATTTGCCAATTTTTTGTTCTTCAAGTTTAAGTGAACTACGAGCCGCATTGTTAATCCTTTATCGGAAATTTTTTGTATCTTTCGACAAGTAGAACAATGAATGGAACAGGTAGACGGTGGAAATCAATGTATATATATTGCTTCTATATAGTCTAAGAAACATATATGCAAAGCATCCAAATAGTACAATTCCCCAATTTTTTGTTCTTCAAGTTTAAGTGAACTACGAGCCCCATTGTTAATCCTTTAAAGGAAATTATTTGTATATTTCGACAAGTAGAACAATGAATGGAACAGGTAGACGGTAGAAATCAATGTATATGCTGCTTCTATATACTCTAAGGAACGTGTACGCAAAGCATCCAAACATTACCATTCGCCAATTTTTTGTTCTTCAAGTTTAAGTGAACAATGAGCACCAATGGTTAATCCTTTATCGGAAATTATTTGTAATTTTCGACAAGTAGAACAATGAATCGGACAGGCAGACGGTTGAAATCTTTGTATATATTGCTTCTATATAGTCTAAGAAACATATATGCAAAGAATCGAAACAGTACAATTCGCCAATTTTTTGTTCTTCAAGTTTAAGTGAACTACGAGCCCCATTGTTAATACTTTAACGGAAATTATTTGTAACATTCGACAAGTAGATCAATGAATGGAACAGGTAGACGGTTGAAATCAATGTATATATTTCTTCTATATAGTCTAAGAAACATATATGCAAAGCATCCAAACAGTACAAATCGCCAATTTTTTGTTCTTGAAGTTTAAGTGAACTTCGAGCCCCATTGTTAATCCTATAATGGAAATTATTTGTAAATTGCGACAAGTAGAACAATGAATGGTACAGGTAGACGGTTGAAATCATTGTATATGCTGCTTCTATATAGTCTAAGAAACCTATATGCAAAGCATCTAAACAGTAACATTCGCCAATTTTTGTATCTTCAAGTATTAGTGAACAACGAGCCCCATTGATAATCATGAAATGGAAATTATTTGTAACTTTCTACAAGTAGAACAATGAATGGAACAGGTAGACGGTTAAATCATTGTATATATTCCTTCTATATAGTCTAAGAAACATGTACGCAAACCATCCAAGCAGTACAATTCGCCAATTTATTGTTCTTCAAGTTTAAGTGAACAATGAGCCGCATTGTTAATCCTTGAAAGGAAATTATTTGTAAATTTCGACAAGTAGAACAATGAATGCAACAGGTAGACGGTTGAAATCATTGTATATATTGCTTCCATATAGTCTAAGAAACATGTACGCAAAGCATCCAAACAGTACCATTCGCCAATTTTTTGTTCTTCAAGTTTAAGTGAACAATGAGCCCCATTGTTAATCCTTTATCGGAAATTATTCATAATTTTCGACAAGTAGAACAATGAATGGAACAGGTAGACGGGTGAAATCTTTCTATATATTGCTTCTATATACTCTAAGAAACATATACGCAAAGCATCCAAACAGTACAATTCGCCAATTTTTTGTTCTTCAAGTTTAAGTGAACTACGAGCCGCATTGTTAATCCTTTAAAGGAAATTATTTGTAAATTTCGACAAGTAGAACAATGATTGGAACACTTAGACGGTTGAAATTTTTGTATATATTGCTTCCATATAGTCTAAGAAACATGTACGCAAAGCATTCAAACAGTACCATTCGCCAATTTTTTGTTCTTCAAGTTTAAGTGAACAATGAGCCCCATTGTTAGTCCTTTATCGGAAATTATTTGTAATTTTCGACAAGTAGAACAATGAATGGAACAGGTAGACATTTGAAATCTTTGTATATATTGCTTCAATATAGTCTAAGAAACATATACGCAAAGCATCAAAACAGTACAATTCGCCAATTTTTTTTCTTCAAGGTTAAGTGAACTACGAGCCCCATTGTTAATCCTTTAAAGGAAATTATTTGTAAATTTCGACAAGTAGAACAATGAATGGAATAGGTAGACGGTTGAAATCATTGTATATGCTGCTTCTATATAGCATAAGAAACCTATATGCAAAGCATCTAAACAGTACCATTCGCCATTTTTTTGTTCTTCAAGTTTAAGTGAACAATGAGCCCCATTGTTAATCCTTTATCGGAAATTATTTGTAACTTTCGACAAGTAGAACAATGAGTGGAACAGGTAGACGGTTGAAATCTTTGTATATATTGCTTCTATATAGTCTAAGAAACATATATGCAAAGCATCTAAAGAGTACAATTCGCCAATTTATTGTTCTTCAAGTTGAAGTGAACAACGAGCCCCATTGATAATCATGAAATGGAAATTATTTCTAAGTTTCTACAAGTAGAACAATGAATAGTAAATGTAGACGGGTGAAATCTTTCTATATATTGCTTCTATATAGTTTAAGAAACATATACGCAAAGTATCCTAACAGTACAATTCGCCAATTTTTTGTTCTTCAAGTTTAAGTGAACTACGAGCCGCATTGTTAATCCTTTAAAGGAAATTATTTGTAAATTTCGACAAGTAGAACAATGAATGGAACAGGAAGACGATTGCAATCATTGTATATATTGCTTCCATATAGTCTAAGAAACATGTACGCAAAGCATCCAAACAGTACCATTCGCCAATTTTTTGTTCTTCAAGTTTTAGTGAACAATGAGCCCCATTGTTAATCCTTTATCGGAAATTATTTGTAATTTTCGACAAGTAGAACAATGAATGGAACAGGTAGACGGGTGAAATCTTTCTATATATTGCTTCTATATAGTCTAAGAAACATATACGCAAAGCATCCAAACAGTACAATTTGCCAATTTTTTGTTCTTCAAGTTTAAGTGAACTACGAGCCGCATTGTTAATCCTTTATCGGAAATTATTTGTATCTTTCGACAAGTAGAACAATGAATGGAACAGGTAGACGGTGGAAATCAATGTATATATATTGCTTCTATATAGTCTAAGAAACATATATGCAAAGCATCCAAATAGTACAATTCCCCAATTTTTTGTTCTTCAAGTTTAAGTGAACTACGAGCCCAATTGTTAATCCTTTAAAGGAAATTATTTGCAACTTTCGACAAGTATAACAATGAATGGAACAGGTAGACTGTTGAAATCATTGTAAATATTGCTTCTATATAGTCTAAGAAACATATATGCAAAGCATCCAAAGAGTACAATTCGCCAATTTTTTGTTCTTCAAGTTTTAGTGAACAATGAGCCCCAATGGTTCTTCCTTTATCGGAAATTATTTGTAATTTTCGACAAGTAGAACAATGAATGGAACAGGTAGACGGTTGAAATAATAGTATATATTGCTTCTATATAGTCTAAGAAACATATATGCAAAGCATCCAAACAGTACAATTCGCCAATTTATTGTTCTTCAAGTTTAAGTGAACAATGAGCCCCATTGTTAATCCTTTATCGGATATTATTTGTAAATTTCGACAAGTAGAACAATGAATAGAACAGGTAGACGGTTGAAATCATTGTATATATAGCTTCTATATAGTCTAAGAAACATATATGCATAGCATCCAAACAGTACAATTAGCCAATTTTTTGTTTTTCATGTTTAAGTGAACAATGAGCCCCAATGGTTAATCCTTTATCGGAAATTACTTGTAATTTTCGACAAGTAGAACAATGAATGGAACAGGTAGACGGTTGAAATCTTTGTATATATTGCTTCTATGTAGTCTAAGAAACATATATACAAAGCATCCAAACAGTACAATTCGCCAATTTTTTGTTCCCCAAGTTTAAGTGAACAATGAGCCCCAATGGTTAATCCTTTATCGGAAATTATTTGTAACTTTCGAGAAGTAGAACAATGAATGGAACAGGTAGACGGTTGAAATCTTTGTATATATTGCTTCTATATAGTCTAAGAAACATATATGCAAAGCATCCAAACAGTACAATTCGCCAATTTTTTGTTCTTCAAGTTTAAGTAAACTACGAGCCCCATTGTTAATCCTTTAACGGAAATTAATTGTAACTTTCTACGAGTAGAACAATGATTGGAACACGTAGACGGTTGAAATCTTTGTATATATTGCTTCCATATAGTCTAAGAAACATGTACGCAAAGCATCCAAACAGTACCATACGCCAATTTTTTGTTCTTCAAGTTTAAGTAAACTACGATCCCCATTGTTAAGCCCTTAACGGAAATTATTTGTGACTTTCGACAAGTAGAACAATGAATGGAACAGGTAGACGGTTGAAATCTTTGTATATATTGCTTCCATTTACTCTAAGAAACATGTACGCAAAGCATCCAAACAGTACCATTCGCCAATTTATTGTTCTTCAAGTTTCAGTGAACAAAGAGCCACATTGTTAATCCTTTAAAGGAAATTATTTGTAATTTTCGACAAGTAGAACAATGAATGGAACAGGTAGACGGTTGAAATCTTTGTATATATTGCTTCTATATAATCTAAGAAACATATATGCAAAGCATCCAAATAGTACCATTCGCCAATTTTTTGTTCTTCAATTTTAAGTGATCTACGAGCCCCATTGTTCATCCTTTAAAGGAAATTATTTGTAAATTTCGACAAGTAGAACAATGAATGGAACAGGTAGACTGTTGAAATCATTGTATATATTGCTTCTGTATAGTCTAAGTAACATATATGCAAAGCGTCCAAACAGTACAATTCGCCAATTATTTGATCTTCAAGTTTAAGTGAACTACGAGCCCCATTGTTAATACTTTATCGGTAATTATTTGTAACTTTCGACAAGTAGAACAATGAATGGAACAGGTAGACGGTTGAAATCTTTGTATATATTGCTTCTATATAATCTAAGAAACATATATGCAAAGCATCTAAACAGTAACAATCGCCAATTTTTTGATCTTCAAGTTTAAGTGATCAGCGAGCCCCATTGATAATCATGAAATGGAAATTATTTGTAACTTTCTACAGGTAGAACAATGTATAGTACAGGTAGACGGTTGAAATCTTTGTATATATTGCTTCTAAATAGTCTAAGAAACGTTTATGCAAAGCATCCAAACAGTACAATTCGCCAATTTTTGGTTCTTCAAGTTTAAGTGAACTACGAGCCCCATTGTTAATCCTTTAAAGGAAATTATTTGTAAATTGCGACAAGTAGAACAATGAATGGATCAGTTAGACGGTTGAAATCAATGTATATATTGCTTCTATATAATCTACGAAACATATATGCATAGCATCCAAACAGTACAATTCGCCAATTTTTTGTTCTTCAAGTTTAAGTGAACTACGAGCCCCATTGTTAATCCTTTAACGGAAATTAATTGTAACTTTCTACAAGTAGAACAATGATTGGAACACGTAGACGGTTGAAATCATTGTATATATTCCTTCCATATAGTCTAAGAAACATGTACGCAAAGCATCCAAACAGTACCATTCGCCAATTTTTTGTTCTTCAAGTTTAAGTGAACAATGAGCCCCAATGGTTAATCCTTTATCGGAAATTGCTTGTAACTTTCGACAAGTAGAACAATGAATGGAACAGGTAGACGGTTGAAATCCTTGTATATATTGCGTCTATATAGTCTAAGAAACATATATGCAAAGCATCCAAACAGTACCATTCGCCAATTTTTTGTTCTTCAAGTTTAAGTGAACTACGAGCCCCATTGTTAATCCTTTAAAGGAAATTATTTGTAAATTTCGACAAGTAAAACAATGAATGGATCAGGTAGACGGTTGAAATCATTGTATATATTGCTTCTATATAGCCTACGAAACATATATGCAAAGCATCCAAACAGTACAATTCGCCAATTTTTCGTTCTTCAAGTTTAAGTGAACTACGAGTCCCATTGTTAATCCTTTAACGGAAATTAATTGTAACTTTCTACAAGTAGAACAATGATTGGAACACGCAGACGGTTGAAATCTTTGTATATATTGCTTCCATATAGTCTAAGAAACATATATAAAGCATCCAAACAGTACCATTCGCCAATTTTTTGTTCTTCAAGTTTAAGTGAACAATGAGCCCCATTGTTAATCCTTTATCGGAAATTATTTGTAACTTTCGACAAGTAGAACAATGATTGGAACACGTAGACGGTTGAAATCTTTGTATATATTGCTTCCATATAGTCTAAGAAACATGTACGCAAAGCATCCAAACAGTACCAATCGCCAATTTTTTGTTCTTCAAGTTTAAGTGAACAATGAGCCCCAATGGTTAATCCTTTATCGGAAATTATTTGTAATTTTCGACAAGTAGAACAATGAATGGAACAGGTAGACGGTTGAAATCTTTGTATATATTGCTTCTATATAATCTAAGAAACATATATGCAAAGCATCCAAACAGTACAATTCGCCAATTTTTCGTTCTTCAAGTTTAAGTGAACAACGAGCCCCATTGTTAATCCGTTATCGGAAATTATTTGTAACCTTCGACAAGTAGAACATTGAATGGAACAGGTAGACGGTTGAAATCTTTGTATATATTGCTTCTATATAGTATAAGAAACATATATGCAAAGCATCCAAACAGTACAATTCGCCAATTTTTTGTTCTTCAAGTTTAAGTGAACAATGAGCCCCAATGGTTAATCCGTTATCGGAAATTATTTGTAACCTTCGACAAGCAGAACAATGAATGGAACAGGTAGACGGTTGAAATCTTTGTATATATTTCTTCTATATAATCTAAGAAACATATATGCAAAGCATCTAAACAGTAACAATCGCCAATTTTTTGATCTTCAAGTTTAAGTGAACAGCGAGCCCCAATGATAATCATGAAATGGAAATTATTTCTAACTATCTACAAGTAGAACAACGAATAGTACAGGTAGACGGGTGAAATCTTTCTATATATTGCTTCTAAATAGTCTAAGAAACATATATGCAAAGCATCTAAACAGTAACAATCGCCAATTTTTTGATCTTCAAGTTTAAGTGAACAGCGAGCCCCATTGATAATCATGAAATGGAAATTATTTGTAACTTTCTACAAGTAGAACAATGAATAGTACAGGTAGACGGGTGAAATATTTCTATATATTGCTTCTAAATAGTCTAAGAAACATATATGCAAAGCATCCAAACAGTACAATTCGCCAATTTTTTGTTCTTCAAGTTTAAGTGAACTACGAGACCCATTGTTAATCCTTTAAAGGAGATTATTTGTAAATTTCGACAAGTAGAACAATGATTGGAACACGTAGACGGTTGATATCTTTGTATATATTGCTTCCATATAGTCTTAGAAACATGTACGCAAAGCATCCAAACAGTACCATTCGCCAATTTTGTGTTCTTCAAGTTTAAGTGAACAATGAGCCCCAATGGTTAATCCTTTATCGGAAATTATTTGTAACTTTCGACAAGTAGAACAATGAATGGAACAGGTAGACGTTTGAAATCTTTGTATATATTGCTTCTATATAATCTAAGAAACATATATGCAAAGCATCCAAACAGTACCATTCGCCAATTTTTTGTTCTTCAAGTTTAAGTGAAGAACGAGCCCCATTGATAATCATGAAACGGAAATTATTTCTAACCTTCTACAAGAAGAACAATGAATAGTACAGGTAGACGGGTGAAATCTTTCTATATATTTCTTCTAAATAGTCTAAGAAACACATATGCAAAGCATCCAAACAGTACATTTCGCCAATTTTTTGTTCTTCAAGTTTAACTGAACTACGAGCCCCATTGTTAATCCTTTAACGGAAATTAATTGTAACTTTCTACAAGTTGAACAATGATTCGAACACGTAGACGGTTGAAATCTTTGTATATACTGCTTCCATATAGTCTAAGAAACATGTACGCAAAGCATCCAAACAGTACCATTCGCCTATTTATTGTTCTTCAAGTTTCAGTGAACAAAGAGCCACATTGTTAATCCTTTAAAGGAAATTATTTGTAATTTTCGACAAGTAGAACAATGAATGGAACAGGTAGACGATTGAAATCTTTGTATATATTGCTTCTATATAATCTAAGAAACATATATGCAAAGCATCCAAACAGTACCATTCGCCAATTTTTTGTTCTTCAAGTTTAAGTGAAGAACGAGCCCCATTGATAATCATGAAACGGAAATTATTTCTAACTTTCTACAAGAAGAACAATGAATAGTACAGGTAGACGGGTGAAATCTTTCTATATATTTCTTCTAAATAGTCTAAGAAACACATATGCAAAGCATCCAAACAGTACAATTCGCCAATTTTTTGTTCTTCAAGTTTAAGTGAACAATGAGCCCCAATGGTTAATCCGTTATCGGAAATTATTTGTAACTTTCGACAAGTAGAACAATGAATGGAACTGGTAGACGGTTGAAATCTTTGTATATATTGCTTCTATATAGTCTAAGAAACATATATGCAAAGCATCCAAACAGTACCATTCGCCAATTTTTTGTTCTTCAAGTTTAAGTGAACTACGAGCCCCATTGTTAATCCTTTAAAGGAAATTATTTGTAAATTTCGACAAGTAGAACAAAGAATGGATCAGGTAGACGGTTGAAGTCTTTGTATACATTGCTTCCATATAGTCTAAGAAACATATATTCAAAGCATCCAAACAGTACCATTCGCCAATTTTTTGTTCTTCAAGTTTAAGTGAACAATGAGCCCCATTGTTAATCCTTTATCGGAAATTATTTGTAACTTTCGACAAGTGGAACATTGAATGGAACAGGTAGACGGTTGAAATCTTTGTATATATTGCTTCTATATAGTATAAGAAACATAAATGCAAAGCTTCCAAACAGTACAATTTGCCAATTTTTTGTTCTTCAAGTTTAAGTGAACAATGAGCCCCAATGGTTAATCCGTTATCGGAGATTATTTGTAACTTTCGACAAATAGAACAATGAATGGATCAGGTAGACGGTTGAAATCTTTGTATATATTGCTTCTATATAGTCTAAGAAACATATATGCAAAGCATCCAAACGGTACCATTCGCCAATTATTTCATCTTCATGTTTAAGTGAACAATGAGCCCCATTGTTAATCCTTTATCGGAAATTATTTGTAACTTTCGACAAGTAGAACAATGAATGGAACAGGTAGAAGGTTGAAATCAATGTATATATTGCTTCTATATAGTCTAAGAAACATATATGCAAAGCATCCAAACAGAACCAATCGCCAATTTTTTGTTCTTCAAGTTTAAGTGAACAATGAGTCCCATTGTTAATCCTTTATCGGAAATTATTTGTAACTTTCGACAAGTAGAACAATGAATGGAACTGGTAGACGGTTGAAATCATTGTATATATTGCTTCTATATAGTCTAAGAAACATATATGCAAAGCATCCAAACAGTACAACTCGACAATTTTTTGTTCTTCAAGTTTAAGTGAACAACGAGCCCCATTGTTAATCCTTTAAAGGAAATTATTTGTAAATTTCGACAAGTAGAACAATGATTGGAACACGTAGACGGTTGAAATCTTTGTATATATTGCTTCCATATAGTCTAAGAAACATGTACGCAAAGCATCCAAACAGTACCGTTCGCCAATTTTTTGTTCTTCAAGTTTAAGTGAACTACGAGCCCCATTGTTAATCCTTTAAAGGAAATTATTTGTAAATTTCGACAAGTAGAACATTGAATGGAACAGGTAGACGGTTGAAATCTTTGCATATATTGCTTATATATAGTATAAGAAACATATATGCAAAGCATCCAAACAGTACAATTCGCCAATTTTTTGTTCTTCAAGTTTAAGTGAACAATGAGCCCCAATGGTTAATCCGTTATCGGAAATTATTTGTAACTTTCGACAAGTAGAACAATGAATGGAACTGGTAGACGGTTGAAATCTTTGTATATATTGCTTCTATATAATCTAAGAAACATATATGCAAAGCATCAAAACAGTACAATTCGCCAATTATTTCATCTTCATGTTTAAGTGAACTACGAGCCCCATTGTTAATCCTTTAAAGGAAATTATTTGTAAATTTCGACAAGTAGAACAATGAATGGATCATGTAGACGGTTGAAATCATTGTATATATTGCTTCTATATAGTCTGCGAAACAAATATGCAAAGCATCCAAACAGTACAATTCGCCAATTTTTTGTTCTTGAAGTTTAAGTGAACTACGAGCCCCATTGATAATCATGAAACGGAAATTATTTGTAACTTTCTACAAGTAGAACAATGAATAGAACAGGTAGACGGTTGAAATCTTTGTATATGTTGCTTCTATATAGCCTAAGAAACTTATATGCAAAGCATCTAAACAGTAACAATCGCCAATTTTTTTATCTTCAAGTTTAAGTGAACAATGAGCCCCAATGGTTAATCCGTTATCGGAAATTATTTGTAACTTTCGACAAGTAGAACAATGAATGGAACAGGTAGACGGTTCAAATCTTTGTATATGTTGCTTCTATATAGTCTAAGAAACTTATATGCAAAGCATCTAAACAGTAACATTCGCCAATTTTTTTATCTTCAAGTTTACGTGATCAATGAGCCCCAATGGTTAATCCGTTATCGGAAATTATTTGTAACTTGCGACAAGTAGAACAATGAGTGGAACAGTTAGACGGTTGAAATCAATGTATATTTTGCTTCTATATAGTCTAAGAAACATATATGCAAAGCATCCAAACAGTACCATTCGCCAATTTTTTGTTCTTCAAGTTTAAGTGAACAATGAGCCCCATTGTTAATCCGTTATCGGAAATTATTTGTAACTTTCGACAAGTAGAACAATGAATGGAACAGGTAGACGGGTGAAATCTTTCTATATATTGCTTCTAAGTAGTCTAAGAAACATATATGCAAAGTATCCAAACAGTACAATTCGCCAATTTTTTGTTATTCAAGTTTAAGTGAACAATGAGCCCCAATGGTTAATCCGTTATCGGAAATTATTTGTAACTTTCTACAAGTAGAACAATGAATAGTAAAGGTAGACGGGTGAAATCATTCTATATATTGCATCTAAATAGTCTAAGAAACATATATGCAAAGCATCTAAACAGTAACAATCGCCAATTTTTTTATCTTCAAGTTTAAGTGAACAATGAGCCCCAATGGTTAATCCGTTATCGGAAATTATTTGTAACTTTCGACAAGTAGAACAATGAATGGAACAGGTAGACGGTTCAAATCTTTGTATATATTGCTTCTATATAGTCTAAGAAACTTATATGCAAAGCATCTAAACAGTAACATTCGCCAATTTTTTTATCTTCAAGTTTAAGTGAACAATGAGCCCCAATGGTTAATCCGTTATCGGAAATTATTTGTAACTTGCGACAAGTAGAACAATGAGTGGAACAGTTAGACGGTTGAAATCAATGTATATATTGCTTCTATATAGTCTAAGAAACATATATGCAAAGCATCCAAACAGTACCATTCGCCAATTTTTTGTTCTTCAAGTTTAAGTGAACAATGAGCCCCATTGTTAATCCTTTATCGGAAATTATTTGTAACTTTCGACAAGTAGAACAATGAATGGAACATGTAGACGGTTGAAATCTTTGTATATATTGCTTCTACATAGTCTAAGAAACATATATGCAAAGCATCCAAGCAGTACCGTTCGCCAATTTTTTGTTCTTCAAGTTTGAGTGAACAACGAGGCCCATTGATAATCATGAAACGGAAATTATTTGTAACTTTCGACAAGAAGAACAATGAATAGAACAGGTAGACGGTTGAAATCTTTGTATATGTTGCTTCTATATAGTCTAAGAAACCTATATGCAAAGCATCTAAACAGTAACAATCGCCAATTTTTTGATCTTCAAGTTTAAGTGAACTACGAGCCCCATTGTTAATCATGAAATGGAAATTATTTGTAACTTTCGACAAGAAGAACAATGAATGCAACAGGTAGACGGTTGAAATCATTGTATATAATGCTTCTATATAGTCTAAGAAACATATATGCAAAGCATCCAAACAGTACAATTCGACAATTTTTTGTTCTTCAAGTTTGAGTGAACAACGAGGCCCATTGATAATCATGAAACGGAAATTATTTGTAACTTTCGACAAGAAGAACAATGAATAGAACAGGTAGACGGTTGAAATCTTTGTATATGTTGCTTCTATATAGTCTAAGAAACCTATATGCAAAGCATCTAAACAGTAACATTCGCCAATTTTTCGATCTTCAAGTTTAAGTGAACAGCGAGCCCCATTGATAATCATGAAATGGAAATTATTTGTAACTTTCTACAAATAGAACAATGAATAGTACAGGTAGACGTGTGAAATCTTTCTATATATTGCTTCTAAATAGTCTAAGAAACACATATGCAAAGCATCCAAACAGTACAATTCGCCAATTTTTTGTTCTTCAAGTTTAAGTGAACTACGAGCCCCATTGTTAATCCTTTAAAGGAAATTATTTGTAAATTTCGACAAGTAGAACATTGAATGGAACAGGTAGACGGTTGAAATCTTTGTATATATTGCTTCTATATAGTGTAAGAAACATATATGCAAAGCATCCAAACAGTACAATTCGCCAATTTTTTGTTCTTCAAGTTTAAGTGAACAATGAGCCCCAATGGTTAATCCGTTATCGGAAATTATTTGTAACTTTCAACAAGTAGAACAATGAATGGAACTAGTAGACGGTTGAAATCTTTGTATATATTGCTTCTATATAGTCTAAGAAACATATATGCAATGCATCTAAACAGTACCATTCGCCAATTTTTTGTTCTTCAAGTTTAAGTGAACTACGAGCCCCATTGTTAATCCTTTAAAGGAAATTATTTGTAAATTTCGACAAGTTGAACAATGAATGGATCAGGTAGACGGTTGAAGTCTTTGTATACATTGCTTCCATATAGTCTAAGAAACATATATGCAAAGCATCCAAACAGTACCAATCGCCAATTTTTTGTTCTGCAAGTTTAAGTGAACAATGAGCCCCAATGGTTAATCCGTTATCGGAAATTATTTGTAACTTTCGACAAGTAGAACAATGAATGGAACAGGTAGACGGTTGAAATCTTTGTATATATTGCTTCCATATAGTCTAAGAAACATGTACACAAAGCATCCAAACAGTACCATTCGCCAATTTTTTGATCTTCAAGTTTAAGTGAACTACGAGCCCCATTGTTAATCATGAAATGGAAATTATTTGTAACTTTCGACAAGAAGAACAATGAATAGAACAGGTAGACGGTTGAAATCTTTGTATATGTTGCTTCTATATAGTCTAAGAAACATATATGCAAAGCATCCAAACAGTACAATTCGACAATTTTTTGTTCTTCAAGTTTGAGTGAACAACGAGGCCCATTGATAATCATGAAACGGAAATTATTTGTAACTTTCGACAAGAAGAACAATGAATAGAACAGGTAGACGGTTGAAATCTTTGTATATGTTGCTTCTATATAGTCTAAGAAACCTATATGCAAAGCATCTAAACAGTAACATTCGCCAATTTTTCGATCTTCAAGTTTAAGTGAACAGCGAGCCCCATTGATAATCATGAAATGGAAATTATTTGTAACTTTCTACAAATAGAACAATGAATAGTACAGGTAGACGGGTGAAATCTTTCTATATATTGCTTCTAAATAGTCTAAGAAACACATATGCAAAGCATCCAAACAGTACAATTCGCCAATTTTTTGTTCTTCAAGTTTAAGTGAACTACGAGCCCCATTGTTAATCCTTTAAAGGAAATTATTTGTAAATTTCGACAAGTAGAACATTGAATGGAACAGGTAGACGGTTGAAATCTTTGTATATATTGCTTCTATATAGTATAAGAAACATATGTGCATAGCATCCAAGCAGTACCGTCCGCCAATTTTTTGTTCTTCAAGTTTAAGTGAACTACGAGCCCCATTGTTAATCCTTTAAAGGAAATTATTTGTAAATTTCGACAAGTAGAACATTGAATGGAACAGGTAGACGGTTGAAATCTTTGTATATATTGCTTCTATATAGTATAAGAAACATATATGCAAAGCATCCAAACAGTACAATTCGCCAATTTTTTGTTCTTCAAGTTTAAGTGAACAATGAGCCCCAATGGTTAATCCGTTATCGGAAATTATTTGTAACTTTCGACAAGTAGAACAATGAATGGAACTAGTAGACGGTTGAAATCTTTGTATATATTGCTTCTATATAGTCTAAGAAACATATATGCAATGCATCTAAACAGTACCATTCGCCAATTTTTTGTTCTTCAAGTTTAAGTGAACTACGAGCCCCATTGTTAATCCTTTAAAGGAAATTATTTGTAAATTTCGACAAGTAGAACAATGAATGGATCAGGTAGACGGTTGAAGTCTTTGTATACATTGCTTCCATATAGTCTAAGAAACATATATGCAAAGCATCCAAACAGTACCATTCGCCAATTTTTTGTTCTGCAAGTTTAAGTGAACAATGAGCCCCAATGGTTAATCCGTTATCGGAAATTATTTGTAACTTTCGACAAGTAGAACAATGAATGGAACAGGTAGACGGTTGAAATCTTTGTATATATTGCTTCCATATAGTCTAAGAAACATGTACGCAAAGCATCCAAACAGTACCATTCGCCAATTTTTTGTTCTTCAAGTTTAAGTGAACAATGAGCCCCAATGGTTAATCCGTTATCGGAAATTATTTGTAACTTTCGACAAGTAGAACAATGAATGGAACATGTAGACGGTTGAAATCTTTGTATATATTGCTTCTATATAGTCTAAGAAACATATATGCAAAGCATCTAAACAGTAACATTCGCCAATTTTTCGATCTTCAAGTTTAAGTGAACAGCGAGCCCCATTGATAATCATGAAATGGAAATTATTTGTAACTTTCTACAAATAGAACAATGAATGGAACAGTTAGACGGTTGATATCTTTGTATATATTGCTTCTATATAATCTAAGAAACATATATGCAAAGCATCCAAACAGTACAATTCGCCAATTATTTCATCTTCATGTTTAAGTGAACTACGAGCCCCATTGTTAATACTTTAACGGAAATTATTTGTAATTTCCGACAAGTAGAACAATGAATGGAACAGGTAGACGGTTGAAATCAATGTACATATTGCTTCTATATAGTCTAAGAAACATATATGCAAAGCATCCAAACAGTACAATTCGCCAATTTTTTGTTCTTCAAGTTTAAGTAAACTACGATCCCCATTGTTAATCCCTTAACGGAAATTATTTGTAACTTTCGACAAGTAGAACAATGAATGGAACAGGTAGACGGTTGAAATCATTGTATATATTGCTTCTATATAGTCTAAGAAACATATATGCAAAGCATCCAAACAGTACAATTCGCCAATTTTTTGTTCTTCAAGTTTAAGTGAACAATGAGCCCCAATGGTTAATCCGTTATCGGAAATTATTTGTAACTTTCGACAAGTAGAACAATGAATGGAACTAGTAGACGGTTGAAATCTTTGTATATATTGCTTCTATATAGTCTAAGAAACATATATGCAATGCATCTAAACAGTACCATTCGCCAATTTTTTGTTCTTCAAGTTTAAGTGAACTACGAGCCCCATTGTTAATCCTTTAAAGGAAATTATTTGTAACTTTCGACAAGTAGAACAATGAATGGAACAGGTAGACGGTTGAAATCATTGTATATATTGCTTCTATATAGTCTAAGAAACATATATGCAAAGCATCCAAACAGTACAATTCGCCAATTTTTTGTTCTTCAAGTTTAAGTGAACAATGAGCCCCAATGGTTAATCCGTTATCGGAAATTATTTGTAACTTTCGACAAGTAGAACAATGAATGGAACTAGTAGACGGTTGAAATCTTTGTATATATT
Source organism: Cerceris ruficornis (assembly GCA_963989415.1). Classification (NCBI taxonomy): domain Eukaryota; kingdom Metazoa; phylum Arthropoda; class Insecta; order Hymenoptera; family Crabronidae; genus Cerceris; species Cerceris ruficornis. The sequence continues at coordinate 264,624 of CAXDIW010000337.1, read as the reverse complement.
GCTTCTATATAGTCTAAGAAACATATATGCAATGCATCTAAACAGTACCATTCGCCAATTTTTTGTTCTTCAAGTTTAAGTGAACAATGAGCCCCAATGGTTAATCATTTATCCGTAATTATTTGTAACTTTCGACAAGTAGAACAATGAATGGAACAGGTAGACGGTTGAAATCCTTGTATATATTGCGTCTATATAGTCTAAGAAATATATATGCAAAGCATCCAAACAGTACAATTCGCCAATTTATTGTTCTTCAAGTTTAAGTGAACAACGAGCCCCATTGTTAATCCTTTAAAGGAAATTATTTGTAACTTTCGACAAGTAGAACAATGAATGGAACAGGTGCACGGTTGAATTCTTTGTATATATTGCTTCTATATAGTCTAAGAAACATATATGCAAAGCATCCAAATAGTACAATTCGCCAATTTTATGTTCTTCAAGTTTAAGTGAACAATGAGCCCCAATGGTTAATCATTTATCCGTAATTATTTGTAACTTTCGACAAGTAGAACAATGAATGGAACAGGTAGACGGATGAAATCTTTGTATATATTGCTTCTATATAGTCTAAGAAACATATATGCAAAGCATCCAAACAGTACCATTCGCCAATTTTTTGTTCTTCAAGTTTAAGTGAACTACGAGCCCCATTGTTAATCCTTTAAAGGAAAGTATTTGTAAATTTCGACAAGTAGAGCAATGAATTGAACAGGTAGACTGTTGAAATCATTGTATATATTGCTTCTATATAGTCTAAGAAACATATATGCAAATCATCCAAACAGTACAATTCGCCAATTTCGTGTTCTTCAAGTTTAAGTAAACTACGATTCCCATTGTTAATCCCTTAACGGAAATTATTTCTAACTTTCGACAAGTAGAACAATGAATGGAACAGGTAGACGGTTGAAATCATTGTATATATTGCTTCTATATAGTCTAAGAAACATATCTGCAAATCATCCACACAGTACAATTCGCCAATTATTTGATCTTCAAGTTTAAGTGAACTACGAGCCCCATTGTTAATACTTTAACGGAAATTATTTGTAACTTGCGACAAGTAGAACAATGAATGGAACAGGTAGACGGTTGAAATCATTGTATATATTGCTTCTATATAGTCTAAGAAACATATATGCAAAGCATCCAAACAGTACCACTCGCCAATTTTTTGGTCTTCAACTTAAAGTGAACAATGAGCCCCAATGGTTAATCCGTTATCGGAAATTATTTGTAACTTTCGACAAGTAGAACAATGAATGGAACAGGTAGACGGTTGAAATCTTTGTATATATTGCTTCTATATAGTCTAAGAAACTTATATGCAAAGCATCTAAACAGTAACATTCGCCAATTTTTTTATTTTCAAGTTTAAGTGAACAATGAGCCCCAATGGTTAATCCGTTATCGGAAATTATTTGTAACTTGCGACAAGTAGAACAATGGGTGGAACAGTTAGACGGTTGAAATCTTTGTATATATTGCTTCTATATAGTCTAAGAAACTTATATGCACAGCATCTAAACAGCACCATTCGCCAATTTTTTGTTCTTCAAGTTTAAGTGAACAATGAGCCCCATTGTTAATCCTTTATCGGAAATTATTTGTAACTTTCGACCAGTAGAACAATGAATGGAACAGGTAGACGGTTGAAATCTTTGTATATATTGCTTCTATATAGTCTAAGAAACATATATGCAAAGCATCCAAACAGTACAATTCGCCAATTTTTTTATCTTCAAGTTTAAGTGAACAATGAGCCCCAATGGTTAATCCGTTATCGGAAATTATTTGTAACTTTCGACAAGTAGAACAATGAATGGAACAGGTAGACGTTTGAAATCTTTGTATATATTGCTTCTATATAGTCTAAGAAACATCTATGCAAAGCATCCAAACAGTACCATTCGCCAATTATTTCATCTTCATTTTTAAGTGAACTACGTGCCCCATTGTTAATACTTTAACGGAAATTATTTGTAACTTCCGACAAGTAGAACAATGAATGGAACATGTAGACGGTTGAAATCAATGTATATATTGCTTCTATATAGTCTAAGAAACATATATGCAAAGAATCCAAACAGCACCATTCGCCAATTTTTTGTTCTTCAAGTTTAAGTGAACAATGAGCCCCATTGTTAATCCTTTATCGGAAATTATTTGTAACTTTCGACAAGTAGAACAATGAATGGAACAGGTAGACGGTTGAAATCTTTGTATATATTGCTTCTATATAGTCTAAGAAACATATATGCAAAGCATCCAAACAGTACCATTCGCCAATTTTTTGTTCTTCAAGTTTAAGTGAACTACGAGCCCCATTGATAATCATGAAATGGAAATTATTTGTAACTTTCTACAAGTAGAACAATGCATAGTACAGGTAGACGGGTGAAATCTTTCTATATATTGCATCGAAATAGTCTAAGAAACATATATGCAAAGCATCCAAACAGTACCATTCGCCAATTTTTTGTTCTTCAAGTTTAAGTGAACTACGAACCCCATTGTTAATCCTTTAAAGGAAATTATTTGTAAATTTCGACAAGTAGAACAATGAATTGAACAGGTAGACTGTTGAAATCATTGTATATATTGCTTCTATATAGTCTAAGAAACATATATGCAAATCATCCAAACAGTACAATTCGCCAATTTCTTGTTCTTCAAGTTTAAGTGAACTACGAGCCCCATTGTTAATCCTTTAAAGGAAATTATTTGTAAATTTCGACAAGTAGAACATTGAATGGAACAGGTAGACGGTTGAAATCTTTGTATATATTGCTTCTATATAGTATAAGAAACATATATGCAAAGCATCCAAACAGTACAATTCGCCAATTTTTTGTTCTTCAAGTTTAAGTGAACAATGAGCACCAATGGTTAATCCGTTATCGGAAATTATTTGTAACTTTCGACAAGTAGAACAATGAATGGAACTGGTAGACGGTTGAAATCTTTGTATATATTGCTTCTATATAGTCTAAGAAACATATATGCAAAGCATCCAAACAGTACCATTCGCCAATTTTTTGTTCTTCAAGTTTAAGTGAACTACGAGCCCCATTGTTAATCCTTTAAAGGAAATTATTTGTAAATTTCGACAAGTAGAACAATGAATGGAACAGGTAGATTGTTGAAATCATTGTATATATTGCTTCTATGTAGTCTAAGAAACATATATGCAAAGCATCCAAACAGTACAATTCGCCAATTTTTTGTTCTTCAAGTTTAAGTGAACAATGAGCCCCAATGGTTAATCCGTTTTCGGAAATTATTTGTAACTTTCGACAAGTAAAACAATGAATGGAACAGGTAGACGGTTGAAATCTTTGTATATATTGCTTCTATATAGTCTAAGAAACTTATATGCAAAGCATCTAAACAGTAATATTCGCCAATTTTTTTATCTTCAAGTTTAAGTGAACAATGAACCCCAATGGTTAATCCGTTATCGGAAATTATTTGTAACTTGCGAGAAGTAGAACAATGAGTGGAACAGGTAGACGGTTGAAGTCAATGTATATATTGCTTCTATATAGTCTAAGAAACATATATGCAAAGCATACAAACAGTACCATTCGCCAATTTTTTGTTCTTCAAGTTTTAGTGAACAATGAGCCCCATTGTTAATCCTTTATCGGAAATTATTTGTAACTTTAAACAAGTAGAACAATGAATGGAACAGGTAGACGGTTGAAATCTTTGTATATATTGCTTCTATATAGTCTAAGAAACATATATGCAAAGCATCCAAACAGTACAATTCGCCAATTTATTGTTCTTCAAGTTTAAGTGAACAACGAGCCCCATTGTTAATCCTTTAAAGGAAATTATTTGTAAATTTCGACAAGTAGAACAATGATTGGAACACGTAGACGGTTGAAATCTTTGTATATATTGCTTCCATATAGTCTAAGAAACATGTACGCAAAGCATCCGAACAGTACCGTTCGCCAATTTTTTGTTCTTAAGTTTAAGTGAACAATGAGCCCCATTGTTAATCCTTTATCGGAAATTATTTGTAACTTTCGACCAGTAGAACAATGAATGGAACAGGTAGACGGTTGAAATCTTTGTATATATTGCTTCTATATAGTCTAAGAAACATATATGCAAAGCATCCAAACAGTACAATTCGCCAATTTTTTTATCTTCAAGTTTAAGTGAACAATGAGCCCCAATGGTTAATCCGTTATCGGAAATTATTTGTAACTTTCGACAAGTAGAACAATGAATGGAACAGGTAGACGGTTGAAATCTTTGTATATATTGCTTCTATATAGTCTAAGAAACATATCTGCAAAGCATCCAAACAGTACCATTCGCCAATTATTTCATCTTCATGTTTAAGTGAACTACGAGCCCCATTGTTAATACTTTAACGGAAATTATTTGTAACTTCCGACAAGTAGAACAATGAATGGAACAGGTAGACGGATGAAATCTTTGTATATATTGCTTCTATATAGTCTAACAAACATATATGCAAAGCATCCAAACAGTACCATTCGCCAATTATTTCATCTTCATGTTTAAGTGAACTACGAGCCCCATTGTTAATACTTTAACGGAAATTATTTGTAACTTCCGACAAGTAGAACAATGAATGGAACAGGTAGACGGTTGAAATCAATGTATATATTGCTTCTTTATAGTCTAAGAAACATATATGCAAAGCATCCAAACAGCTCCATTCGCCAATTTTTTGTTCTTCAAGTATAAGTGAACTACGAGCCCCATTGATAATCATGAAATGGAAATTATTTGTAACTTTCTACAAGTAGAACAATGCATAGTACAGGTAGACGGGTGAAATCTTTCTATATATTGCATCGAAATAGTCTAAGAAACATATATGCAAAGCATCCAAACAGTACCATTCGCCAATTTTTTGTTCTTCAAGTTTAAGTGAACTACGAACCCCATTGTTAATCCTTTAAAGGAAATTATTTGTAAATTTCGACAAGTAGAACAATGAATTGAACAGGTAGACTGTTGAAATCATTGTATATATTGCTTCTATATAGTCTAAGAAACATATATGCAAATCATCCAAACAGTACAATTCGCCAATTTCTTGTTTTTCAAGTTTAAGTAAACTACGATTCCCATTGTTATTCCCTTAACGGAAATTATTTCTAACTTTCGACAAGTAGAACAATGAATGGAACAGGTAGACGGTTGAAATCATTGTATATATTGCTTCTATATAGTCTAAAAAACATATCTGCAAATCATCCACACAGTACAATTCGCCAATTATTTGATCTTCAAGTTTAAGTGAACTACGAGCCCCATTGTTAATACTTTAACGGAAATTATTTGTAACTTGCGACAAGTAGAACAATGAATGTAACAGGTAGACGGTTGAAATCTTTGTATATATTGCTTCTTTATAATCTAAGAAACATATATGCAAAGCATCCAAACAGTACAATTCGCCAATTATTTCATCTTCATGTTTAAGTGAACTACGAGCCCCATTGTTAATCCTTTAAATTAAATTATTTGTAAATTTCGCCAAGTAGAACAATGAATGGAACAGGTAGACTGTTGAAATCATTGTATATATTGCTACTATATAGTCTAAGAAACATATATGCATAGCGTCCAAACAGTACAATTCGCCAATTTTTTGCTCTTCAAGTTTAAGTGAACTACGAGCCCCATTGTTAATCCTTTAACGGAAATTAATTGTAACTTTCTACAAGTTGACCAATGCTTGGAACACGTAGACGGATGAAATCTTTGTATATATTGCTTCCATATAGTCTAAGAAACATGTACGCAAAGCATCCAAACAGTACCATTCGCCAATTTTTTGTTCTTCAAGTTTAAGTGAACAATGAGCCCCAATGGTTAATCCTTTATCGGAAATTACTTGTAATTTTCGACAAGTAGAACAATGATTGGAACAGGTAGACGGTTGATATCTTTGTATATATTGCGTCTATATAATCTAAGAAACTTATATGCAAAGCATCTAAACAGTACAATTCGCCAATTTATTGTTCTTCAAGTTTAAGTGAACAACGAGCCCCATTGTTAATCCTTTAAAGGAAATTATTTGTAAATTTAGGCAAGTAGAACAATGAATGGAACAGGTAGACGGTTGAAATCTTCGTATATATTGCTTCTATATAGTCTAAGAAACATATCTGCAAAGCATCCAAACAGTACCATTCGCCAATTTTTTGTTCTTCAAGTTTAAGTGAACTACGAGCCCCATTGTTAATCCTTTAACGGAAATTAATTCTAACTTTCTACAAGTAGAACAATGAATGGAACAGGTAGACGGTTGAAATCTTTGTATATATTGCTTCCATATAGTCTAAGAAACATGTACGCAATGCATCCGAACAGTACCGTTCGCCAATTTTTTGTTCTTAAGTTTAAGTGAACAATGAGCCCCATTGTTAATCCTTTATCGGAAATTATTTGTAACTTTCGACCAGTAGAACAATGAATGGAACAGGTAGACGGTTGAAATCTTAGTATATATTGCTTGTATATAGTCTAAGAAACATATATGCAAAGCATCCAAACAGTACAATTCGCCAATTTATTGTTCTTCAAGTTTATGTGAACAACGAGCCCCATTGTTAATCCTTTAAAGGAAATTATTTGTAAATTTCGACAAGTAGAACAATGATTGGAACACGTAGACGGTTGAAATCTTTGTATATATTGCTTCCATATAGTCTAAGAAACATGTACGCAAAGCATCCAAACAGTACCGTTCGCCAATTTTTTGTTCTTCAAGTTTAAGTGAATAATGAGCCCCAATGGTTAATCCGTTATCGGAAATTATTTGTAACTTTCGACAAGTAGAACAATGAATGGAACAGGTAGACGGTTGAAATCTTTGTATATATTGCTTCTATATAGTCTAAGAAACATATATGTAAAGCATCCAAACAGTACCATTCGCCAATTTTTTGTTCTTCAAGTTTTGAGTGAACTACGAGCCCCATTGATAATCATGAAATGGAAATTATTTGTAACTTTCTACAAGTAGAACAATGAATAGAACAGGTAGACGGTTGAAATCTTTGTATATATTGCTTCCATATAGTATAAGAAACATATATGCAAAGCATCCAAACAGTACAATTCGCCAATTTTTTGTTCTTCAAGTATAAGTGAACTACGAGCCCCATTGATAATCATGAAATGGAAATTATTTGTATCTTTCTACAAGTAGAACAATGAATAGTACAGGTAGACGTGAAATCTTTCTATATATTGCATCTAAATAGTCTAAGAAACATATATGCAAAGCATCCAAACAGTACCATTCGCCAATTTTTTGTTCTTCAAGTTTAAGTGAACTACGAGCCCCATTGTTAATCCTTTAAAGGAAAGTATTTGTAAATTTCGACAAGTAGAACAATGAATTGAACAGGTAGACTGTTGAAATCTTTGTATATATTGCTTCTATATAGTCTAAGAAACATATATGCAAATCATCCAAACAGTACAATTCGCCAATTTCTTGTTCTTCAAGTTTAAGTAAACTACGATTCCCATTGTTAATCCTTTAAAGGAAATTATTTCTAAATTTTGACAAGTAGAACAATGAATTGAACAGGTAGACTGTTGAAATCATTGTATATATTGCTTCTATATAGTCTAAGAAACATATATGCAAATCATCCAAAGAGTACAATTCGCCAATTTCGTGTTCTTCAAGTTTAAGTAAACTACGATTCCCACTGTTAATCCCTTAACGGAAATTATTTCTAACTTTCGACAACTAGAACAATGAATGGAACAGGTAGACGGTTGAAATCATTGTATATATTGCTTCTATATAGTCTAAGAAACATATCTGCAAATCATCCACACAGTACAATTCGCCAATTATTTGATCTTCAAGTTTAAGTGAACAATGAGCCCCATTGTTAATACTTTATCGGAAATTATTTGTAACTTTCGACAAGTAGAACAATGAATAGAACAGGTAGACGGTTGAAATCTTTGTATATATTGCTTCTATATAGTATAAGAAACATATATGCAAAGCATCCAAACAGTACAATTCGCCAATTTTTTGTTCTTCAAGTTTAAGTGAACTACGAGACCCATTGTTAATCCTTTAAAGGAGATTATTTGTAAATTTCGACAAGTAGAACAATGATTGGAACACGTAGACGGTTGATATCTTTGTATATATTGCTTCCATATAGTCTAAGAAACATATATGCAAAGCATCCAAACAGTACCATTCGCCAATTTTTTGTTCTTCAAGTTTAAGTGAAGAACGAGCCCCATTGATAATCATGAAACGGAAATTATTTCTAACTTTCTACAAGAAGAACAATGAATAGTACAGGTAGACGGGTGAAATCTTTCTATATATTTCTTCTAAATAGTCTAAGAAACACATATGCAAAGCATCCAAACAGTACAATTCGCCAATTTTTTGTTCTTCAAGTTTAAGTGAACAATGAGCCCCAATGGTTAATCCGTTATCGGAAATTATTTGTAACTTTCGACAAGTAGAACAATGAATGGAACTGGTAGACGGTTGAAATCTTTGTATATATTGCTTCTATATAGTCTAAGAAACATATATGCAAAGCATCCAAACAGTACCATTCGCCAATTTTTTGTTCTTCAAGTTTAAGTGAACTACGAGCCCAATTGTTAATCCTTTAAAGGAAATTATTTGTAAATTTCGACAAGTAGAACAAAGAATGGATCAGGTAGACGGTTGAAGTCTTTGTATACATTGCTTCCATATAGTCTAAGAAACATATATTCAAAGCATCCAAACAGTACCATTCGCCAATTTTTTGTTCTTCAAGTTTAAGTGAACAATGAGCCCCATTGTTAATCCTTTATCGGAAATTATTTGTAACTTTCGACAAGTGGAACATTGAATGGAACAGGTAGACGGTTGAAATCTTTGTATATATTGCTTCTATATAGTATAAGAAACATAAATGCAAAGCTTCCAAACAGTACAATTTGCCAATTTTTTGTTCTTCAAGTTTAAGTGAACAATGAGCCCCAATGGTTAATCCGTTATCGGAAATTATTTGTAACTTTCGACAAATAGAACAATGAATGGATCAGGTAGACGGTTGAAATCTTTGTATATATTGCTTCTATATAGTCTAAGAAACATATATGCAAAGCATCCAAACGGTACCATTCGCCAATTATTTCATCTTCATGTTTAAGTGAACAATGAGCCCCATTGTTAATCCTTTATCGGAAATTATTTGTAACTTTCGACAAGTAGAACAATGAATGGAACAGGTAGAAGGTTGAAATCAATGTATATATTGCTTCTACATAGTCTAAGAAACATATATGCAAAGCATCCAAACAGAACCAATCGCCAATTTTTTGTTCTTCAAGTTTAAGTGAACAATGAGTCCCATTGTTAATCCTTTATCGGAAATTATTTGTAACTTTCGACAAGTAGAACAATGAATGGAACTGGTAGACGGTTGAAATCATTGTATATATTGCTTCTATATAGTCTAAGAAACATATATGCAAAGCATCCAAACAGTACAACTCGACAATTTTTTGTTCTTCAAGTTTAAGTGAACAACGAGCCCCATTGTTAATCCTTTAAAGGAAATTATTTGTAAATTTCGACAAGTAGAACAATGATTGGAACACGTAGACGGTTGGAATCTTTGTATATATTGCTTCCATATAGTCTAAGAAACATGTACGCAAAGCATTCAAGCAGTACCGTTCGCCAATTTTTTGTTCTTCTAGTTTAAGTGAACAATGAGCCCCATTGTTAATCCTTTTTCGGAAATTATTTGTAACTTTCGACAAGTAGAACAATGAATGGAACAGGTAGACGGTTGAAATCTTTGTATATATTGCTTCTATATAGTCTAAGAAACATATATGCAAAGCATCCAAACAGTACAATTCGCCAATTTATTGTTCTTCAAGTTTAAGTGAACAACGAGCCCCATTGTTAATCCTTTAAAGGAAATTATTTGTAAATTTCGACAAGTAGAACAATGATTGGAACACGTAGACGGTTGAAATCTTTGTATATATTGCTTCCATATAGTCTAAGAAACATGTACGCAAAGCATCCAAACAGTACCGTTCGCCAATTTTTTGTTCTTCAAGTTTAAGTGAACTACGAGCCCCATTGTTAATCCTTTAAAGGAAATTATTTGTAAATTTCGACAAGTAGAACATTGAATGGAACAGGTAGACGGTTGAAATCTTTGCATATATTGCTTATATATAGTATAAGAAACATATATGCAAAGCATCCAAACAGTACAATTCGCCAATTTTTTGTTCTTCAAGTTTAAGTGAACAATGAGCCCCAATGGTTAATCCGTTATCGGAAATTATTTGTAACTTTCGACAAGTAGAACAATGAATGGAACTGGTAGACGGTTGAAATCTTTGTATATATTGCTTCTATATAATCTAAGAAACATATATGCAAAGCATCAAAACAGTACAATTCGCCAATTATTTCATCTTCATGTTTAAGTGAACTACGAGCCCCATTGTTAATCCTTTAAAGGAAATTATTTGTAAATTTCGACAAGTAGAACAATGAATGGATCATGTAGACGGTTGAAATCATTGTATATATTGCTTCTATATAGTCTGCGAAACAAATATGCAAAGCATCCAAACAGTACAATTCGCCAATTTTTTGTTCTTGAAGTTTAAGTGAACTACGAGCCCCATTGATAATCATGAAACGGAAATTATTTGTAACTTTCTACAAGTAGAACAATGAATAGAACAGGTAGACGGTTGAAATCTTTGTATATGTTGCTTCTATATAGCCTAAGAAACTTATATGCAAAGCATCTAAACAGTAACAATCGCCAATTTTTTTATCTTCAAGTTTAAGTGAACAATGAGCCCCAATGGTTAATCCGTTATCGGAAATTATTTGTAACTTTCGACAAGTAGAACAATGAATGGAACAGGTAGACGGTTCAAATCTTTGTATATGTTGCTTCTATATAGTCTAAGAAACTTATATGCAAAGCATCTAAACAGTAACATTCGCCAATTTTTTTATCTTCAAGTTTACGTGATCAATGAGCCCCAATGGTTAATCCGTTATCGGAAATTATTTGTAACTTGCGACAAGTAGAACAATGAGTGGAACAGTTAGACGGTTGAAATCAATGTATATTTTGCTTCTATATAGTCTAAGAAACATATATGCAAAGCATCCAAACAGTACCATTCGCCAATTTTTTGTTCTTCAAGTTTAAGTGAACAATGAGCCCCATTGTTAATCCGTTATCGGAAATTATTTGTAACTTTCGACAAGTAGAACAATGAATGGAACAGGTAGACGGGTGAAATCTTTCTATATATTGCTTCTAAGTAGTCTAAGAAACATATATGCAAAGTATCCAAACAGTACAATTCGCCAATTTTTTGTTATTCAAGTTTAAGTGAACAATGAGCCCCAATGGTTAATCCGTTATCGGAAATTATTTGTAACTTTCTACAAGTAGAACAATGAATAGTACAGGTAGACGGGTGAAATCATTCTATATATTGCATCTAAATAGTCTAAGAAACATATATGCAAAGCATCTAAACAGTAACAATCGCCAATTTTTTTATCTTCAAGTTTAAGTGAACAATGAGCCCCAATGGTTAATCCGTTATCGGAAATTATTTGTAACTTTCGACAAGTAGAACAATGAATGGAACAGGTAGACGGTTCAAATCTTTGTATATATTGCTTCTATATAGTCTAAGAAACTTATATGCAAAGCATCTAAACAGTAACATTCGCCAATTTTTTTATCTTCAAGTTTAAGTGAACAATGAGCCCCAATGGTTAATCCGTTATCGGAAATTATTTGTAACTTGCGACAAGTAGAACAATGAGTGGAACAGTTAGACGGTTGAAATCAATGTATATATTGCTTCTATATAGTCTAAGAAACATATATGCAAAGCATCCAAACAGTACCATTCGCCAATTTTTTGTTCTTCAAGTTTAAGTGAACAATGAGCCCCATTGTTAATCCTTTATCGGAAATTATTTGTAACTTTCGACAAGTAGAACAATGAATGGAACATGTAGACGGTTGAAATCTTTGTATATATTGCTTCTACATAGTCTAAGAAACATATATGCAAAGCATCCAAGCAGTACCGTTCGCCAATTTTTTGTTCTTCAAGTTTGAGTGAACAACGAGGCCCATTGATAATCATGAAACGGAAATTCTTTGTAACTTTCGACAAGAAGAACAATGAATAGAACAGGTAGACGGTTGAAATCTTTGTATATGTTGCTTCTATATAGTCTAAGAAACCTATATGCAAAGCATCTAAACAGTAACAATCGCCAATTTTTTGATCTTCAAGTTTAAGTGAACTACGAGCCCCATTGTTAATCATGAAATGGAAATTATTTGTAACTTTCGACAAGAAGAACAATGAATGCAACAGGTAGACGGTTGAAATCATTGTATATAATGCTTCTATATAGTCTAAGAAACATATATGCAAAGCATCCAAACAGTACAATTCGACAATTTTTTGTTCTTCAAGTTTGAGTGAACAACGAGGCCCATTGATAATCATGAAACGGAAATTATTTGTAACTTTCGACAAGAAGAACAATGAATAGAACAGGTAGACGGTTGAAATCTTTGTATATGTTGCTTCTATATAGTCTAAGAAACCTATATGCAAAGCATCTAAACAGTAACATTCGCCAATTTTTCGATCTTCAAGTTTAAGTGAACAGCGAGCCCCATTGATAATCATGAAATGGAAATTATTTGTAACTTTCTACAAATAGAACAATGAATAGTACAGGTAGACGGGTGAAATCTTTCTATATATTGCTTCTAAATAGTCTAAGAAACACATATGCAAAGCATCCAAACAGTACAATTCGCCAATTTTTTGTTCTTCAAGTTTAAGTGAACTACGAGCCCCATTGTTAATCCTTTAAAGGAAATTATTTGTAAATTTCGACAAGTAGAACATTGAATGGAACAGGTAGACGGTTGAAATCTTTGTATATATTGCTTCTATATAGTGTAAGAAACATATATGCAAAGCATCCAAACAGTACAATTCGCCAATTTTTTGTTCTTCAAGTTTAAGTGAACAATGAGCCCCAATGGTTAATCCGTTATCGGAAATTATTTGTAACTTTCGACAAGTAGAACAATGAATGGAACTAGTAGACGGTTGAAATCTTTGTATATATTGCTTCTATATAGTCTAAGAAACATATATGCAATGCATCTAAACAGTACCATTCGCCAATTTTTTGTTCTTCAAGTTTAAGTGAACTACGAGCCCCATTGTTAATCCTTTAAAGGAAATTATTTGTAAATTTCGACAAGTTGAACAATGAATGGATCAGGTAGACGGTTGAAGTCTTTGTATACATTGCTTCCATATAGTCTAAGAAACATATATGCAAAGCATCCAAACAGTACCATTCGCCAATTTTTTGTTCTGCAAGTTTAAGTGAACAATGAGCCCCAATGGTTAATCCGTTATCGGAAATTATTTGTAACTTTCGACAAGTAGAACAATGAATGGAACAGGTAGACGGTTGAAATCTTTGTATATATTGCTTCCATATAGTCTAAGAAACATGTACGCAAAGCATCCAAACAGTACCATTCGCCAATTTTTTGATCTTCAAGTTTAAGTGAACTACGAGCCCCATTGTTAATCATGAAATGGAAATTATTTGTAACTTTCGACAAGAAGAACAATGAATAGAACAGGTAGACGGTTGAAATCTTTATATATGTTGCTTCTATATAGTCTAAGAAACATATATGCAAAGCATCCAAACAGTACAATTCGACAATTTTTTGTTCTTCAAGTTTGAGTGAACAACGAGGCCCATTGATAATCATGAAACGGAAATTATTTGTAACTTTCGACAAGAAGAACAATGAATAGAACAGGTAGACGGTTGAAATCTTTGTATATGTTGCTTCTATATAGTCTAAGAAACCTATATGCAAAGCATCTAAACAGTAACATTCGCCAATTTTTCGATCTTCAAGTTTAAGTGAACAGCGAGCCCCATTGATAATCATGAAATGGAAATTATTTGTAACTTTCTACAAATAGAACAATGAATAGTACAGGTAGACGGGTGAAATCTTTCTATATATTGCTTCTAAATAGTCTAAGAAACACATATGCAAAGCATCCAAACAGTACAATTCGCCAATTTTTTGTTCTTCAAGTTTAAGTGAACTACGAGCCCCATTGTTAATCCTTTAAAGGAAATTATTTGTAAATTTCGACAAGTAGAACATTGAATGGAACAGGTAGACGGTTGAAATCTTTGTATATATTGCTTCTATATAGTATAAGAAACATATGTGCATAGCATCCAAGCAGTACCGTCCGCCAATTTTTTGTTCTTCAAGTTTAAGTGAACTACGAGCCCCATTGTTAATCCTTTAAAGGAAATTATTTGTAAATTTCGACAAGTAGAACATTGAATGGAACAGGTAGACGGTTGAAATCTTTGTATATATTGCTTCTATATAGTATAAGAAACATATATGCAAAGCATCCAAACAGTACAATTCGCCAATTTTTTGTTCTTCAAGTTTAAGTGAACAATGAGCCCCAATGGTTAATCCGTTATCGGAAATTATTTGTAACTTTCGACAAGTAGAACAATGAATGGAACTAGTAGACGGTTGAAATCTTTGTATATATTGCTTCTATATAGTCTAAGAAACATATATGCAATGCATCTAAACAGTACCATTCGCCAATTTTTTGTTCTTCAAGTTTAAGTGAACTACGAGCCCCATTGTTAATCCTTTAAAGGAAATTATTTGTAAATTTCGACAAGTAGAACAATGAATGGATCAGGTAGACGGTTGAAGTCTTTGTATACATTGCTTCCATATAGTCTAAGAAACATATATGCAAAGCATCCAAACAGTACCATTCGCCAATTTTTTGTTCTGCAAGTTTAAGTGAACAATGAGCCCCAATGGTTAATCCGTTATCGGAAATTATTTGTAACTTTCGACAAGTAGAACAATGAATGGAACAGGTAGACGGTTGAAATCTTTGTATATATTGCTTCCATATAGTCTAAGAAACATGTACGCAAAGCATCCAAACAGTACCATTCGCCAATTTTTTGTTCTTCAAGTTTAAGTGAACAATGAGCCCCAATGGTTAATCCGTTATCGGAAATTATTTGTAACTTTCGACAAGTAGAACAATGAATGGAACATGTAGACGGTTGAAATCTTTGTATATATTGCTTCTATATAGTCTAAGAAACATATATGCAAAGCATCCAAATAGTACAATTCGACAATTTTTTGTTCTTCAAGTTTAAGTGAACAATGAGCCCCAATGGTTAATCCTTTATCGGTAATTATTTGTAATTTTCGACAAGTAGAACAATGAATGGAACAGTTAGACGGTTGATATCTTTGTATATATTGCTTCTATATAATCTAAGAAACATATATGCAAAGCATCCAAACAGTACAATTCGCCAATTATTTCATCTTCATGTTTAAGTGAACTACGAGCCCCATTGTTAATACTTTAACGGAAATTATTTGTAATTTCCGACAAGTAGAACAATGAATGGAACAGGTAGACGGTTGAAATCAATGTACATATTGCTTCTATATAGTCTAAGAAACATATATGCAAAGCATCCAAACAGTACAATTCGCCAATTTTTTGTTCTTCAAGTTTAAGTAAACTACGATCCCCATTGTTAATCCCTTAACGGAAATTATTTGTAACTTTCGACAAGTAGAACAATGAATGGAACAGGTAGACGGTTGAAATCATTGTATATATTGCTTCTATATAGTCTAAGAAACATATATGCAAAGCATCCAAACAGTACAATTCGCCAATTTTTTGTTCTTCAAGTTTAAGTGAACAATGAGCCCCAATGGTTAATCCGTTATCGGAAATTATTTGTAACTTTCGACAAGTAGAACAATGAATGGAACTAGTAGACGGTTGAAATCTTTGTATATATTGCTTCTATATAGTCTAAGAAACATATATGCAATGCATCTAAACAGTACCATTCGCCAATTTTTTGTTCTTCAAGTTTAAGTGAACTACGAGCCCCATTGTTAATCCTTTAAAGGAAATTATTTGTAACTTTCGACAAGTAGAACAATGAATGGAACAGGTAGACGGTTGAAATCATTGTATATATTGCTTCTATATAGTCTAAGAAACATATATGCAAAGCATCCAAACAGTACAATTCGCCAATTTTTTGTTCTTCAAGTTTAAGTGAACAATGAGCCCCAATGGTTAATCCGTTATCGGAAATTATTTGTAACTTTCGACAAGTAGAACAATGAATGGAACTAGTAGACGGTTGAAATCTTTGTATATATTGCTTCTATATAGTCTAAGAAACATATATGCAATGCATCTAAACAGTACCATTCGCCAATTTTTTGTTCTTCAAGTTTAAGTGAACAATGAGCCCCAATGGTTAATCATTTATCCGTAATTATTTGTAACTTTCGACAAGTAGAACAATGAATGGAACAGGTAGACGGTTGAAATCCTTGTATATATTGCGTCTATATAGTCTAAGAAATATATATGCAAAGCATCCAAACAGTACAATTCGCCAATTTATTGTTCTTCAAGTTTAAGTGAACAACGAGCCCCATTGTTAATCCTTTAAAGGAAATTATTTGTAACTTTCGACAAGTAGAACAATGAATGGAACAGGTGTACGGTTGAATTCTTTGTATATATTGCTTCTATATAGTCTAAGAAACATATATGCAAAGCATCCAAATAGTACAATTCGCCAATTTTTTGTTCTTCAAGTTTAAGTGAACAATGAGCCCCAATGGTTAATCATTTATCCGTAATTATTTGTAACTTTCGACAAGTAGAACAATGAATGGAACAGGTAGACGGATGAAATCTTTGTATATATTGCTTCTATATAGTCTAAGAAACATATATGCAAAGCATCCAAACAGTACCATTCGCCAATTTATTGTTCTTCAAGTTTAAGTGAACTACGAGCCCCATTGTTAATCCTTTAAAGGAAAGTATTTGTAAATTTCGACAAGTAGAGCAATGAATTGAACAGGTAGACTGTTGAAATCATTGTATATATTGCTTCTATATAGTCTAAGAAACATATATGCAAATCATCCAAACAGTACAATTCGCCAATTTCGTGTTCTTCAAGTTTAAGTAAACTACGATTCCCATTGTTAATCCCTTAACGGAAATTATTTCTAACTTTCGACAAGTAGAACAATGAATGGAACAGGTAGACGGTTGAAATCATTGTATATATTGCTTCTATATAGTCTAAGAAACATATCTGCAAATCATCCACACAGTACAATTCGCCAATTATTTGATCTTCAAGTTTAAGTGAACTACGAGCCCCATTGTTAATACTTTAACGGAAATTATTTGTAACTTGCGACAAGTAGAACAATGAATGGAACAGGTAGACGGTTGAAATCATTGTATATATTGCTTCTATATAGTCTAAGAAACATATATGCAAAGCATCCAAACAGTACCACTCGCCAATTTTTTGGTCTTCAACTTAAAGTGAACAATGAGCCCCAATGGTTAATCCGTTATCGGAAATTATTTGTAACTTTCGACAAGTAGAACAATGAATGGAACAGGTAGACGGTTGAAATCTTTGTATATATTGCTTCTATATAGTCTAAGAAACTTATATGCAAAGCATCTAAACAGTAACATTCGCCAATTTTTTTATTTTCAAGTTTAAGTGAACAATGAGCCCCAATGGTTAATCCGTTATCGGAAATTATTTGTAACTTGCGACAAGTAGAACAATGGGTGGAACAGTTAGACGGTTGAAATCTTTGTATATATTGCTTCTATATAGTCTAAGAAACTTATATGCACAGCATCTAAACAGCACCATTCGCCAATTTTTTGTTCTTCAAGTTTAAGTGAACAATGAGCCCCATTGTTAATCCTTTATCGGAAATTATTTGTAACTTTCGACCAGTAGAACAATGAATGGAACAGGTAGACGGTTGAAATCTTTGTATATATTGCTTCTATATAGTCTAAGAAACATATATGCAAAGCATCCAAACAGTACAATTCGCCAATTTTTTTATCTTCAAGTTTAAGTGAACAATGAGCCCCAATGGTTAATCCGTTATCGGAAATTATTTGTAACTTTCGACAAGTAGAACAATGAATGGAACAGGTAGACGTTTGAAATCTTTGTATATATTGCTTCTATATAGTCTAAGAAACATCTATGCAAAGCATCCAAACAGTACCATTCGCCAATTATTTCATCTTCATTTTTAAGTGAACTACGTGCCCCATTGTTAATACTTTAACGGAAATTATTTGTAACTTCCGACAAGTAGAACAATGAATGGAACATGTAGACGGTTGAAATCAATGTATATATTGCTTCTATATAGTCTAAGAAACATATATGCAAAGAATCCAAACAGCACCATTCGCCAATTTTTTGTTCTTCAAGTTTAAGTGAACAATGAGCCCCATTGTTAATCCTTTATCGGAAATTATTTGTAACTTTCGACAAGTAGAACAATGAATGGAACAGGTAGACGGTTGAAATCTTTGTATATATTGCTTCTATATAGTCTAAGAAACATATATGCAAAGCATCCAAACAGTACCATTCGCCAATTTTTTGTTCTTCAAGTTTAAGTGAACTACGAGCCCCATTGATAATCATGAAATGGAAATTATTTGTAACTTTCTACAAGTAGAACAATGCATAGTACAGGTAGACGGGTGAAATCTTTCTATATATTGCATCGAAATAGTCTAAGAAACATATATGCAAAGCATCCAAACAGTACCATTCGCCAATTTTTTGTTCTTCAAGTTTAAGTGAACTACGAACCCCATTGTTAATCCTTTAAAGGAAATTATTTGTAAATTTCGACAAGTAGAACAATGAATTGAACAGGTAGACTGTTGAAATCATTGTATATATTGCTTCTATATAGTCTAAGATACATATATGCAAATCATCCAAACAGTACAATTCGCCAATTTCTTGTTTTTCAAGTTTAAGTAAACTACGATTCCCATTGTTATTCCCTTAACGGAAATTATTTCTAACTTTCGACAAGTAGAACAATGAATGGAACAGGTAGACGGTTGAAATCATTGTATATATTGCTTCTATATAGTCTAAAAAACATATCTGCAAATCATCCACACAGTACAATTCGCCAATTATTTGATCTTCAAGTTTAAGTGAACTACGAGCCCCATTGTTAATACTTTAACGGAAATTATTTGTAACTTGCGACAAGTAGAACAATGAATGTAACAGGTAGACGGTTGAAATCTTTGTATATATTGCTTCTTTATAATCTAAGAAACATATATGCAAAGCATCCAAACAGTACAATTCGCCAATTATTTCATCTTCATGTTTAAGTGAACTACGAGCCCCATTGTTAATCCTTTAAATTAAATTATTTGTAAATTTCGCCAAGTAGAACAATGAATGGAACAGGTAGACTGTTGAAATCATTGTATATATTGCTACTATATAGTCTAAGAAACATATATGCATAGCGTCCAAACAGTACAATTCGCCAATTTTTTGCTCTTCAAGTTTAAGTGAACTACGAGCCCCATTGTTAATCCTTTAACGGAAATTAATTGTAACTTTCTACAAGTTGACCAATGCTTGGAACACGTAGACGGATGAAATCTTTGTATATATTGCTTCCATATAGTCTAAGAAACATGTACGCAAAGCATCCAAACAGTACCATTCGCCAATTTTTTGTTCTTCAAGTTTAAGTGAACAATGAGCCCCAATGGTTAATCCTTTATCGGAAATTACTTGTAATTTTCGACAAGTAGAACAATGATTGGAACAGGTAGACGGTTGATATCTTTGTATATATTGCGTCTATATAATCTAAGAAACTTATATGCAAAGCATCTAAACAGTACAATTCGCCAATTTATTGTTCTTCAAGTTTAAGTGAACAACGAGCCCCATTGTTAATCCTTTAAAGGAAATTATTTGTAAATTTAGGCAAGTAGAACAATGAATGGAACAGGTAGACGGTTGAAATCTTCGTATATATTGCTTCTATATAGTCTAAGAAACATATCTGCAAAGCATCCAAACAGTACCATTCGCCAATTTTTTGTTCTTCAAGTTTAAGTGAACTACGAGCCCCATTGTTAATCCTTTAACGGAAATTAATTCTAACTTTCTACAAGTAGAACAATGAATGGAACAGGTAGACGGTTGAAATCTTTGTATATATTGCTTCCATATAGTCTAAGAAACATGTACGCAATGCATCCGAACAGTACAATTCGCCAATTTATTGTTCTTCAAGTTTAAGTGAACAACGAGCCCCATTGTTAATCCTTTAAAGGAAATTATTTGTAAATTTCGACAAGTAGAACAATGATTGGAACACGTAGACGGTTGAAATCTTTGTATATATTGCTTCCATATAGTCTAAGAAACATGTACGCAAAGCATCCAAACAGTACCGTTCGCCAATTTTTTGTTCTTCAAGTTTAAGTGAACTACGAGCCCCATTGTTAATCCTTTAAAGGAAATTATTTGTAAATTTCGACAAGTAGAACATTGAATGGAACAGGTAGACGGTTGAAATCTTTGTATATATTGCTTCTATATAGTATAAGAAACATATATGCAAAGCATCCAAACAGTACAATTCGCCAATTTTTTGTTCTTCAAGTTTAAGTGAACAATGAGCACCAATGGTTAATCCGTTATCGGAAATTATTTGTAACTTTCGACAAGTAGAACAATGAATGGAACTGGTAGACGGTTGAAATCTTTGTATATATTGCTTCTATATAGTCTAAGAAACATATATGCAAAGCATCCAAACAGTACCATTCGCCAATTTTTTGTTCTTCAAGTTTAAGTGAACTACGAGCCCCATTGTTAATCCTTTAAAGGAAATTATTTGTAAATTTCGACAAGTAGAACAATGAATGGAACAGGTAGATTGTTGAAATCATTGTATATATTGCTTCTATGTAGTCTAAGAAACATATATGCAAAGCATCCAAACAGTACAATTCGCCAATTTTTTGTTCTTCAAGTTTAAGTGAACAATGAGCCCCAATGGTTAATCCGTTTTCGGAAATTATTTGTAACTTTCGACAAGTAAAACAATGAATGGAACAGGTAGACGGTTGAAATCTTTGTATATATTGCTTCTATATAGTCTAAGAAACTTATATGCAAAGCATCTAAACAGTAATATTCGCCAATTTTTTTATCTTCAAGTTTAAGTGAACAATGAGCCCCAATGGTTAATCCGTTATCGGAAATTATTTGTAACTTTCGACAAGTAGAACAATGAATGGAACAGGTAGACGGTTGAAATCTTTGTATATATTGCTTCTATATAGTCTAAGAAACATATCTGCAAAGCATCCAAACAGTACCATTCGCCAATTATTTCATCTTCATGTTTAAGTGAACTACGAGCCCCATTGTTAATACTTTAACGGAAATTATTTGTAACTTCCGACAAGTAGAACAATGAATGGAACAGGTAGACGGTTGAAATCAATGTATATATTGCTTCTTTATAGTCTAAGAAACATATATGCAAAGCATCCAAACAGCTCCATTCGCCAATTTTTTGTTCTTCAAGTATAAGTGAACTACGAGCCCCATTGATAATCATGAAATGGAAATTATTTGTAACTTTCTACAAGTAGAACAATGCATAGTACAGGTAGACGGGTGAAATCTTTCTATATATTGCATCGAAATAGTCTAAGAAACATATATGCAAAGCATCCAAACAGTACCATTCGCCAATTTTTTGTTCTTCAAGTTTAAGTGAACTACGAACCCCATTGTTAATCCTTTAAAGGAAATTATTTGTAAATTTCGACAAGTAGAACAATGAATTGAACAGGTAGACTGTTGAAATCATTGTATATATTGCTTCTATATAGTCTAAGAAACATATATGCAAATCATCCAAACAGTACAATTCGCCAATTTCTTGTTTTTCAAGTTTAAGTAAACTACGATTCCCATTGTTATTCCCTTAACGGAAATTATTTCTAACTTTCGACAAGTAGAACAATGAATGGAACAGGTAGACGGTTGAAATCATTGTATATATTGCTTCTATATAGTCTAAAAAACATATCTGCAAATCATCCACACAGTACAATTCGCCAATTATTTGATCTTCAAGTTTAAGTGAACTACGAGCCCCATTGTTAATACTTTAACGGAAATTATTTGTAACTTGCGACAAGTAGAACAATGAATGTAACAGGTAGACGGTTGAAATCTTTGTATATATTGCTTCTTTATAATCTAAGAAACATATATGCAAAGCATCCAAACAGTACAATTCGCCAATTATTTCATCTTCATGTTTAAGTGAACTACGAGCCCCATTGTTAATCCTTTAAATTAAATTATTTGTAAATTTCGCCAAGTAGAACAATGAATGGAACAGGTAGACTGTTGAAATCATTGTATATGTTGCTACTATATAGTCTAAGAAACATATTTGCATAGCGTCCAAACAGTACAATTCGCCAATTTTTTGCTCTTCAAGTTTAAGTGAACTACGAGCCCCATTGTTAATCCTTTAACGGAAATTAATTGTAACTTTCTACAAGTTGACCAATGCTTGGAACACGTAGACGGATGAAATCTTTGTATATATTGCTTCCATATAGTCTAAGAAACATGTACGCAAAGCATCCAAACAGTACCATTCGCCAATTTTTTGTTCTTCAAGTTTAAGTGAACAATGAGCCCCAATGGTTAATCCTTTATCGGAAATTACTTGTAATTTTCGACAAGTAGAACAATGATTGGAACAGGTAGACGGTTGATATCTTTGTATATATTGCGTCTATATAATCTAAGAAACTTATATGCAAAGCATCTAAACAGTACAATTCGCCAATTTATTGTTCTTCAAGTTTAAGTGAACAACGAGCCCCATTGTTAATCCTTTAAAGGAAATTATTTGTAAATTTAGGCAAGTAGAACAATGAATGGAACAGGTAGACGGTTGAAATCTTCGTATATATTGCTTCTATATAGTCTAAGAAACATATCTGCAAAGCATCCAAACAGTACCATTCGCCAATTTTTTGTTCTTCAAGTTTAAGTGAACTACGAGCCCCATTGTTAATCCTTTAAAGGAAAGTATTTGTAAATTTCGACAAGTAGAACAATGAATTGAACATGTAGACTGTTGAAATCATTGTATATATTGCTTCTATATAGTCTAAGACACATATATGCAAATCATCCAAACAGTACAATTCGCCAATTTCTTGTTCTTCAAGTTTAAGTAAACTACGATTCCCATTGTTAATCCTTTAAAGGAAATTATTTGTAAATTTCGACAAGTAGAACAATGAATTGAACAGGTAGACTGTTGAAATCATTGTATATATTGCTTCTATATAGTCGAAGAAACATATATGCAAATCATCCAAACAGTACAATTCGCCAATTTCTTGTTCTTCAAGTTTAAGTAAACTACGATTCCCATTGTTAATCCCTTAACGGAAATTATTTCTAACTTTCGACAAGTAGAACAATGAATGGAACAGGTAGACGGTTGAAATCTTTGTATATATTGCTTCTATATAGTCTAAGAAACTTATATGCAAAGCATCTAAACAGTAATATTCGCCAATTTTTTTATCTTCAAGTTTAAGTGAACAATGAACCCCAATGGTTAATTCGTTATCGGAAATTATTTGTAACTTGCGAGAAGTAGAACAATGAGTGGAACAGGTAGACGGTTGAAGTCAATGTATATATTGCTTCTATATAGTCTAAGAAACATATATGCAAAGCATACAAACAGTACCATTCGCCAATTTTTTGTTCTTCAAGTTTAAGTGAACAATGAGCCCCATTGTTAATCCATTATCGGAAATTATTTGTAACTTTAAACAAGTAGAACAATGAATGGAACAGGTAGACGGTTGAAATCTTTGTATATATTGCTTCTATATAGTCTAAGAAACATATATGCAAAGCATCCAAACAGTACAATTCGCCAATTTATTGTTCTTCAAGTTTAAGTGAACAACGAGCCCCATTGTTAATCCTTTAAAGGAAATTATTTGTAAATTTCGACAAGTAGAACAATGATTGGAACACGTAGACGGTTGAAATCTTTGTATATATTGCTTCCATATAGTCTAAGAAACATGTACGCAAAGCATCCAAACAGTACCGTTCGCCAATTTTTTGTTCTTAAGTTTAAGTGAACAATGAGCCCCATTGTTAATCCATTATCGGAAATTATTTGTAACTTTCGACCAGTAGAACAATGAATGGAACAGGTAGACGGTTGAAATCTTTGTATATATTGCTTCTATATAGTCTAAGAAACATATATGCAAAGCATCCAAACAGTACAAATCGCCAATTTTTTTATCTTCAAGTTTAAGTGAACAATGAGCCCCAATGGTTAATCCGTTATCGGAAATTATTTGTAACTTTCGACAAGTAGAACAATGAATGGAACAGGTAGACGGTTGAAATCTTTGTATATATTGCTTCTATATAGTCTAAGAAACATATCTGCAAAGCATCCAAACAGTACCATTCGCCAATTTTTTGTTCTTCAAGTTTAAGTAAACTACGAGCCCCATTGTTAATCCTTTAACGGAAATTAATTGTAACTTTCTACGAGTAGAACAATGATTGGAACACGTAGACGGTTGAAATCAATGTATATATTGCTTCTATATAGTCTAAGAAACATATATGCAAAGCATCCAAACAGCACCATTTGCCAATTTTTTGTTCTTCAAGTTTAAGTGAACAATGAGCCCCATTGTTAATCCTTTACCGGAAATTATTTGTAACTTTCGACAAGTAGAACAATGAATGGAACTGGTAGACGGTTGAAATCATTGTATATATTGCTTCTATACAGTCTAAGAAACATATATGCAAAGCATCCAAACAGTACAATTCGACAATTTTTTGTTCTTCAAGTTTAAGTGAACTACGAGCCCCATTGTTAATCCTTTAAAGGAAAGTATTTGTAAATTTCGACAAGTAGAACAATGAATTGAACATGTAGACTGTTGAAATCATTGTATATATTGCTTCTATATAGTCTAAGAAACATATATGCAAATCATCCAAACAGTACAATTCGCCAATTTCTTGTTCTTCAAGTTTAAGTGAACTACGAGCCCCATTGTTAATCCTTTAAAGGAAATTATTTGTAAATTTCGACAAGTAGAACAATGAATTGAACAGGTAGACTGTTGAAATCATTGTAAATATTGCTTCTATATAGTCTAAGAAACATATATGCAAATCATCCAAACAGTACAATTCGCCAATTTCTTGTTCTTCAAGTTTAAGTAAACTACGATTCCCATTGTTAATCCCTTAACGGAAATTATTTCTAACTTTCGACAAGTAGAACAAAGAATGGAACAGGTAGACGGTTGAAATCATTGTATATATTGCTTCTATATAGTCTAAGAAACATATCTGCAAATCATCCACACAGTACAATTCGCCAATTATTTGATCTTCAAGTTTAAGTGAACTACGAGCCCCATTGTTAATCCTTTATCGGAAATTATTTGTAACTTTCGACAAGTAGAACAATGAATGGAACTGGTAGACGGTTGAAATCATTGTATATATTGCTTCTATATAGTCTAAGAAACATATATGCAAAGCATCCAAACAGTACAATTAGCCAATTTTTTGTTCTTCAAGTTTAAGTGAATAATGAGCCCCAATGGTTAATCCGTTATCGGAAATTATTTGTAACTTTCGACAAGTAGAACAATGAATGGAACAGGTAGACGGTTGAAATCTTTGTATATATTGCTTCTATATAGTCTAAGAAACATATATGTAAAGCATCCAAACAGTACCATTCGCCAATTTTTTGTTCTTCAAGTTTTGAGTGAACTACGAGCCCCATTGATAATCATGAAATGGAAATTATTTGTAACTTTCTACAAGTAGAACAATGAATAGAACAGGTAGACGGTTGAAATCTTTGTATATATTGCTTCCATATAGTATAAGAAACATATATGCAAAGCATCCAAACAGTACAATTCGCCAATTTTTTGTTCTTCAAGTATAAGTGAACTACGAGCCCCATTGATAATCATGAAATGGAAATTATTTGTATCTTTCTACAAGTAGAACAATGAATAGTACAGGTAGACGGGTGAAATCTTTCTATATATTGC
The DNA here is from genome assembly GCA_963989415.1 of Cerceris ruficornis. Classification (NCBI taxonomy): domain Eukaryota; kingdom Metazoa; phylum Arthropoda; class Insecta; order Hymenoptera; family Crabronidae; genus Cerceris; species Cerceris ruficornis. The sequence goes on along the minus strand of CAXDIW010000337.1, from coordinate 238,359 downwards.
ATCTAAATAGTCTAAGAAACATATATGCAAAGCATCCAAACAGTACCATTCGCCAATTTTTTGTTCTTCAAGTTTAAGTGAACTACGAGCCCCATTGTTAATCCTTTAAAGGAAAGTATTTGTAAATTTCGACAAGTAGAACAATGAATTGAACAGGTAGACTGTTGAAATCTTTGTATATATTGCTTCTATATAGTCTAAGAAACATATATGCAAATCATCCAAACAGTACAATTCGCCAATTTCTTGTTCTTCAAGTTTAAGTAAACTACGATTCCCATTGTTAATCCTTTAAAGGAAATTATTTCTAAATTTTGACAAGTAGAACAATGAATTGAACAGGTAGACTGTTGAAATCATTGTATATATTGCTTCTATATAGTCTAAGAAACATATATGCAAATCATCCAAAGAGTACAATTCGCCAATTTCGTGTTCTTCAAGTTTAAGTAAACTACGATTCCCACTGTTAATCCCTTAACGGAAATTATTTCTAACTTTCGACAAGTAGAACAATGAATGGAACAGGTAGACGGTTGAAATCATTGTATATATTGCTTCTATATAGTCTAAGAAACATATCTGCAAATCATCCACACAGTACAATTCGCCAATTATTTGATCTTCAAGTTTAAGTGAACAATGAGCCCCATTGTTAATACTTTATCGGAAATTATTTGTAACTTTCGACAAGTAGAACAATGAATAGAACAGGTAGACGGTTGAAATCTTTGTATATATTGCTTCTATATAGTATAAGAAACATATATGCAAAGCATCCAAACAGTACAATTCGCCAATTTTTTGTTCTTCAAGTTTAAGTGAACAATGAGCCCCAATGGTTAATCCGTTTTCGGAAATTATTTGTAAATTTCGGCAAGTAGAACAATGAATGGAACACGTAGACGGTTGAAATCTTTGTATATATTGCTTCCATATAGTCTAAGAAACATGTACGCAAAGCATCCAAACAGTACCATCCGCCAATTTTTTGTTCTTCAAGTTTAAGTGAACTACGAGCCCCATTGTTAATCCTTTAAAGGAAATTATTTGTAAATTTCGACAAGTAGAACAATGAATGGAACAGGTAGACTGTTGAAATCATTGTATATATTGCTTCTATATAGTCTAAGAAACGTATATGCATAGCGTCCAAACAGTACAATTCGCCAATTTTTTGCTCTTCAAGTTTAAGTGAACTACGAGCCCCATTGTTAATCCTTTAAAGGAAATTATTTGTAAATTTCGGCAAGTAGAACAATGAATGGAATAGGTAGACGGTTGAAATCTTTGTATATATTGCTTCTAGATAATCTAAGAAACATATATGCAAAGCATCCAAACAGTACCATTCGCCAATTTTTTGTTCTTCAAGTTTAAGTGAACAACGAGCCCCATTGATAATCATGAAACGGAAATTATTTGTAACTTTCTACAAGTAGAACAATTAATAGAACAGGTAGACGGTTGAAATCTTTGTATATGTTGCTTCTATATAGTCTAACAAACCTATATGAAAAGCATCTAAACAGTAACAATCGCCAATTTTTTGATCTTCAAGTTTAAGTGAACAGCGAGCCCCATTGATAATCATGAAATGGAAATTATTTGTAACTTCCGACAAGTAGAACAATGAATGGAACAGGTAGACGGATGAAATCTTTGTATATATTGCTTCTATATAGTCTAACAAACATATATGCAAAGCATCCAAACAGTACCATTCGCCAATTATTTCATCTTCATGTTTAAGTGAACTACGAGCCCCATTGTTAATACTTTAACGGAAATTATTTGTAACTTCCGACAAGTAGAACAATGAATGGAACAGGTAGACGGTTGAAATCAATGTATATATTGCTTCTTTATAGTCTAAGAAACATATATGCAAAGCATCCAAACAGCACCATTCGCCAATTTTTTGTTCTTCAAGTATAAGTGAACTACGAGCCCCATTGATAATCATGAAATGGAAATTATTTGTAACTTTCTACAAGTAGAACAATGAATAGTACAGGTAGACAGGTGAAATCTTTCTATATATTGCATCTAAATAGTCTAAGAAACATATATGCAAAGCATCCAAACAGTACCATTCGCCAATTTTTTGTTCTTCAAGTTTAAGTGAACTACGAGCCCCATTGTTAATCCTTTAAAGGAAAGTATTTGTAAATTTCGACAAGTAGAACAATGAATTGAACATGTAGACTGTTGAAATCATTGTATATATTGCTTCTATATAGTCTAAGACACATATATGCAAATCATCCAAACAGTACAATTCGCCAATTTCTTGTTCTTCAAGTTTAAGTAAACTACGATTCCCATTGTTAATCCTTTAAAGGAAATTATTTGTAAATTTCGACAAGTAGAACAATGAATTGAACAGGTAGACTGTTGAAATCATTGTATATATTGCTTCTATATAGTCGAAGAAACATATATGCAAATCATCCAAACAGTACAATTCGCCAATTTCTTGTTCTTCAAGTTTAAGTAAACTACGATTCCCATTGTTAATCCCTTAACGGAAATTATTTCTAACTTTCGACAAGTAGAACAATGAATGGAACAGGTAGACGGTTGAAATCTTTGTATATATTGCTTCTATATAGTCTAAGAAACTTATATGCAAAGCATCTAAACAGTAATATCCGCCAATTTTTTTATCTTCAAGTTTAAGTGAACAATGAACCCCAATGGTTAATTCGTTATCGGAAATTAATTGTAACTTGCGAGAAGTAGAACAATGAGTGGAACAGGTAGACGGTTGAAGTCAATGTATATATTGCTTCTATATAGTCTAAGAAACATATATGCAAAGCATACAAACAGTACCATTCGCCAATTTTTTGTTCTTCAAGTTTAAGTGAACAATGAGCCCCATTGTTAATCCTTTATCGGAAATTATTTGTAACTTTAAACAAGTAGAACAATGAATGGAACAGGTAGACGGTTGAAATCTTTGTATATATTGCTTCTATATAGTCTAAGAAACATATATGCAAAGCATCCAAACAGTACAATTAGCTAATTTTTTGTTCTTCAAGTTTAAGTGAACAATGAACCCCAATGGTTAATCCGTTATCGGAAATTATTTGTAACTTTCGACAAGTAGAACAATGAATGGAACAGGTAGACGGTTGAAATCTTTGTATATATTGCTTCTATATAGTCTAAGAAACATATATGCAAAGCATCCAAACAGTACCATTCGCCAATTTTTTGTTCTTCAAGTTTAAGTGAACTACGAGCCCCATTGTTAATACTTTAACGGAAATTATTTGTAACTTTCGACAAGTAGAACAATGAATAGTACAGGTAGACGGGTGAAATCTTTCTATATATTGCATCTAAATAGTCTAAGAAACATATATGCAAAGCATCCAAACAGTACCATTCGCCAATTTTTTGTTCTTCAAGTTTAAGTGAACTACGAGCCCCATTGTTAATCCTTTAAAGGAAAGTATTTGTAAATTTCGACAAGTAGAACAATGAATTGAACAGGTACACTGTTGAAATCTTTGTATATATTGCTTCTATATAGTCTAAGAAACATATATGCAAATCATCCAAACAGTACAATTCGCCAATTTCTTGTTCTTCAAGTTTAAGTAAACTACGATTCCCATTGTTAATCCTTTAAAGGAAATTATTTCTAAATTTTGACAAGTAGAACAATGAATTGAACAGGTAGACTGTTGAAATCATTGTATATATTGCTTCTATATAGTCTAAGAAACATATATGCAAATCATCCAAAGAGTACAATTCGCCAATTTCGTGTTCTTCAAGTTTAAGTAAACTACGATTCCCACTGTTAATCCCTTAACGGAAATTATTTCTAACTTTCGACAAGTAGAACAATGAATGGAACAGGTAGACGGTTGAAATCATTGTATATATTGCTTCTATATAGTCTAAGAAACATATCTGCAAATCATCCACACAGTACAATTCGCCAATTATTTGATCTTCAAGTTTAAGTGAACAATGAGCCCCATTGTTAATCCTTTATCGGAAATTATTTGTAACTTTCGACAAGTAGAACAATGAATAGAACAGGTAGACGGTTGAAATCTTTGTATATATTGCTTCTATATAGTATAAGAAACATATATGCAAAGCATCCAAACAGTACAATTCGCCAATTTTTTGTTCTTCAAGTTTAAGTGAACAATGAGCCCCAATGGTTAATCCGTTTTCGGAAATTATTTGTAACTTTCGACAAGTAGAACAATGAATGGAACAGGTAGACGGTTGAAATCTTTGTATATATTGCTTCTATATAGTCTAAGAAACTTATATGCACAGCATCTAAACAGCACCATTCGCCAATTTTTTGTTCTTCAAGTTTAAGTGAACAATGAGCCCCATTGTTAATCCTTTATCGGAAAGTATTTGTAAATTTCGACAAGTAGAACAATGAATTGAACATGTAGACTGTTGAAATCATTGTATATATTGCTTCTATATAGTCTAAGACACATATATGCAAATCATCCAAACAGTACAATTCGCCAATTTCTTGTTCTTCAAGTTTAAGTAAACTACGATTCCCATTGTTAATCCTTTAAAGGAAATTATTTGTAAATTTCGACAAGTAGAACAATGAATTGAACAGGTAGACTGTTGAAATCATTGTATATATTGCTTCTATATAGTCGAAGAAACATATATGCAAATCATCCAAACAGTACAATTCGCCAATTTCTTGTTCTTCAAGTTTAAGTAAACTACGATTCCCATTGTTAATCCCTTAACGGAAATTATTTCTAACTTTCGACAAGTAGAACAATGAATGGAACAGGTAGACGGTTGAAATCTTTGTATATATTGCTTCTATATAGTCTAAGAAACTTATATGCAAAGCATCTAAACAGTAATATCCGCCAATTTTTTTATCTTCAAGTTTAAGTGAACAATGAACCCCAATGGTTAATTCGTTATCGGAAATTATTTGTAACTTTCGAGAAGTAGAACAATGAGTGGAACAGGTAGACGGTTGAAGTCAATGTATATATTGCTTCTATATAGTCTAAGAAACATATATGCAAAGCATACAAACAGTACCATTCGCCAATTTTTTGTTCTTCAAGTTTAAGTGAACAATGAGCCCCATTGTTAATCCTTTATCGGAAATTATTTGTAACTTTAAACAAGTAGAACAATGAATGGAACAGGTAGACGGTTGAAATCTTTGTATATATTGCTTCTATATAGTCTAAGAAACATATATGCAAAGCATCCAAACAGTACAATTCGCCAATTTATTGTTCTCCAAGTTTAAGTGAACAACGAGCCCCATTGTTAATCCTTTAAAGGAAATTATTTGTAAATTTCGACAAGTAGAACAATGATTGGAACACGTAGACGGTTGAAATCTTTGTATATATTGCTTCCATATAGTCTAAGAAACATGTACGCAAAGCATCCAAACAGTACCGTTCGCCAATTTTTTGTTCTTAAGTTTAAGTGAACAATGAGCCCCATTGTTAATCCATTATCGGAAATTATTTGTAACTTTCGACCAGTAGAACAATGAATGGAACAGGTAGACGGTTGAAATCTTTGTATATATTGCTTCTATATAGTCTAAGAAACATATATGCAAAGCATCCAAACAGTACAATTCGCCAATTTTTTTATCTTCAAGTTTAAGTGAACAATGAGCCCCAATGGTTAATCCGTTATCGGAAATTATTTGTAACTTTCGACAAGTAGAACAATGAATGGAACAGGTAGACGGTTGAAATCTTTGTATATATTGCTTCTATATAGTCTAAGAAACATATCTGCAAAGCATCCAAACAGTACCATTCGCCAATTATTTCATCTTCATGTTTAAGTGAACTACGAGCCCCATTGTTAATACTTTAACGGAAATTATTTGTAACTTCCGACAAGTAGAACAATGAATGGAACAGGTAGACGGTTGAAATCAATGTATATATTGCTTCTATATAGTCTAAGAAACATATATGCAAAGCATCCAAACAGCACCATTCGCCAATTTTTTGTTCTTCAAGTTTAAGTGAACAATGAGCCCCATTGTTAATCCTTTACCGGAAATTATTTGTAACTTTCGACAAGTAGAACAATGAATGGAACTGGTAGACGGTTGAAATCATTGTATATATTGCTTCTATACAGTCTAAGAAACATATATGCAAAGCATCCAAACAGTACAATTCGACAATTTTTTGTTCTTCAAGTTTAAGTGAACTACGAGCCCCATTGTTAATCCTTTAAAGGAAAGTATTTGTAAATTTCGACAAGTAGAACAATGAATTGAACATGTAGACTGTTGAAATCATTGTATATATTGCTTCTATATAGTCTAAGAAACATATATGCAAATCATCCAAACAGTACAATTCGCCAATTTCTTGTTCTTCAAGTTTAAGTGAACTACGAGCCCCATTGTTAATCCTTTAAAGGAAATTATTTGTAAATTTCGACAAGTAGAACAATGAATTGAACAGGTAGACTGTTGAAATCATTGTAAATATTGCTTCTATATAGTCTAAGAAACATATATGCAAATCATCCAAACAGTACAATTCGCCAATTTCTTGTTCTTCAAGTTTAAGTAAACTACGATTCCCATTGTTAATCCCTTAACGGAAATTATTTCTAACTTTCGACAAGTAGAACAAAGAATGGAACAGGTAGACGGTTGAAATCATTGTATATATTGCTTCTATATAGTCTAAGAAACATATCTGCAAATCATCCACACAGTACAATTCGCCAATTATTTGATCTTCAAGTTTAAGTGAACTACGAGCCCCATTGTTAATCCTTTATCGGAAATTATTTGTAACTTTCGACAAGTAGAACAATGAATGGAACTGGTAGACGGTTGAAATCATTGTATATATTGCTTCTATATAGTCTAAGAAACATATATGCAAAGCATCCAAACAGTACAATTAGCCAATTTTTTGTTCTTCAAGTTTAAGTGAATAATGAGCCCCAATGGTTAATCCGTTATCGGAAATTATTTGTAACTTTCGACAAGTAGAACAATGAATGGAACAGGTAGACGGTTGAAATCTTTGTATATATTGCTTCTATATAGTCTAAGAAACATATATGTAAAGCATCCAAACAGTACCATTCGCCAATTTTTTGTTCTTCAAGTTTTGAGTGAACTACGAGCCCCATTGATAATCATGAAATGGAAATTATTTGTAACTTTCTACAAGTAGAACAATGAATAGAACAGGTAGACGGTTGAAATCTTTGTATATATTGCTTCCATATAGTATAAGAAACATATATGCAAAGCATCCAAACAGTACAATTCGCCAATTTTTTGTTCTTCAAGTATAAGTGAACTACGAGCCCCATTGATAATCATGAAATGGAAATTATTTGTATCTTTCTACAAGTAGAACAATGAATAGTACAGGTAGACGGGTGAAATCTTTCTATATATTGCATCTAAATAGTCTAAGAAACATATATGCAAAGCATCCAAACAGTACCATTCGCCAATTTTTTGTTCTTCAAGTTTAAGTGAACTACGAGCCCCATTGTTAATCCTTTAAAGGAAAGTATTTGTAAATTTCGACAAGTAGAACAATGAATTGAACAGGTAGACTGTTGAAATCTTTGTATATATTGCTTCTATATAGTCTAAGAAACATATATGCAAATCATCCAAACAGTACAATTCGCCAATTTCTTGTTCTTCAAGTTTAAGTAAACTACGATTCCCATTGTTAATCCTTTAAAGGAAATTATTTCTAAATTTTGACAAGTAGAACAATGAATTGAACAGGTAGACTGTTGAAATCATTGTATATATTGCTTCTATATAGTCTAAGAAACATATATGCAAATCATCCAAAGAGTACAATTCGCCAATTTCGTGTTCTTCAAGTTTAAGTAAACTACGATTCCCACTGTTAATCCCTTAACGGAAATTATTTCTAACTTTCGACAAGTAGAACAATGAATGGAACAGGTAGACGGTTGAAATCATTGTATATATTGCTTCTATATAGTCTAAGAAACATATCTGCAAATCATCCACACAGTACAATTCGCCAATTATTTGATCTTCAAGTTTAAGTGAACAATGAGCCCCATTGTTAATACTTTATCGGAAATTATTTGTAACTTTCGACAAGTAGAACAATGAATAGAACAGGTAGACGGTTGAAATCTTTGTATATATTGCTTCTATATAGTATAAGAAACATATATGCAAAGCATCCAAACAGTACAATTCGCCAATTTTTTGTTCTTCAAGTTTAAGTGAACAATGAGCCCCAATGGTTAATCCGTTTTCGGAAATTATTTGTAAATTTCGGCAAGTAGAACAATGAATGGAACACGTAGACGGTTGAAATCTTTGTATATATTGCTTCCATATAGTCTAAGAAACATGTACGCAAAGCATCCAAACAGTACCATCCGCCAATTTTTTGTTCTTCAAGTTTAAGTGAACTACGAGCCCCATTGTTAATCCTTTAAAGGAAATTATTTGTAAATTTCGACAAGTAGAACAATGAATGGAACAGGTAGACTGTTGAAATCATTGTATATATTGCTTCTATATAGTCTAAGAAACGTATATGCATAGCGTCCAAACAGTACAATTCGCCAATTTTTTGCTCTTCAAGTTTAAGTGAACTACGAGCCCCATTGTTAATCCTTTAAAGGAAATTATTTGTAAATTTCGGCAAGTAGAACAATGAATGGAATAGGTAGACGGTTGAAATCTTTGTATATATTGCTTCTAGATAATCTAAGAAACATATATGCAAAGCATCCAAACAGTACCATTCGCCAATTTTTTGTTCTTCAAGTTTAAGTGAACAACGAGCCCCATTGATAATCATGAAACGGAAATTATTTGTAACTTTCTACAAGTAGAACAATTAATAGAACAGGTAGACGGTTGAAATCTTTGTATATGTTGCTTCTATATAGTCTAACAAACCTATATGAAAAGCATCTAAACAGTAACAATCGCCAATTTTTTGATCTTCAAGTTTAAGTGAACAGCGAGCCCCATTGATAATCATGAAATGGAAATTATTTGTAACTTCCGACAAGTAGAACAATGAATGGAACAGGTAGACGGATGAAATCTTTGTATATATTGCTTCTATATAGTCTAACAAACATATATGCAAAGCATCCAAACAGTACCATTCGCCAATTATTTCATCTTCATGTTTAAGTGAACTACGAGCCCCATTGTTAATACTTTAACGGAAATTATTTGTAACTTCCGACAAGTAGAACAATGAATGGAACAGGTAGACGGTTGAAATCAATGTATATATTGCTTCTTTATAGTCTAAGAAACATATATGCAAAGCATCCAAACAGCACCATTCGCCAATTTTTTGTTCTTCAAGTATAAGTGAACTACGAGCCCCATTGATAATCATGAAATGGAAATTATTTGTAACTTTCTACAAGTAGAACAATGAATAGTACAGGTAGACAGGTGAAATCTTTCTATATATTGCATCTAAATAGTCTAAGAAACATATATGCAAAGCATCCAAACAGTACCATTCGCCAATTTTTTGTTCTTCAAGTTTAAGTGAACTACGAGCCCCATTGTTAATCCTTTAAAGGAAAGTATTTGTAAATTTCGACAAGTAGAACAATGAATTGAACATGTAGACTGTTGAAATCATTGTATATATTGCTTCTATATAGTCTAAGACACATATATGCAAATCATCCAAACAGTACAATTCGCCAATTTCTTGTTCTTCAAGTTTAAGTAAACTACGATTCCCATTGTTAATCCTTTAAAGGAAATTATTTGTAAATTTCGACAAGTAGAACAATGAATTGAACAGGTAGACTGTTGAAATCATTGTATATATTGCTTCTATATAGTCGAAGAAACATATATGCAAATCATCCAAACAGTACAATTCGCCAATTTCTTGTTCTTCAAGTTTAAGTAAACTACGATTCCCATTGTTAATCCCTTAACGGAAATTATTTCTAACTTTCGACAAGTAGAACAATGAATGGAACAGGTAGACGGTTGAAATCTTTGTATATATTGCTTCTATATAGTCTAAGAAACTTATATGCAAAGCATCTAAACAGTAATATCCGCCAATTTTTTTATCTTCAAGTTTAAGTGAACAATGAACCCCAATGGTTAATTCGTTATCGGAAATTAATTGTAACTTGCGAGAAGTAGAACAATGAGTGGAACAGGTAGACGGTTGAAGTCAATGTATATATTGCTTCTATATAGTCTAAGAAACATATATGCAAAGCATACAAACAGTACCATTCGCCAATTTTTTGTTCTTCAAGTTTAAGTGAACAATGAGCCCCATTGTTAATCCTTTATCGGAAATTATTTGTAACTTTAAACAAGTAGAACAATGAATGGAACAGGTAGACGGTTGAAATCTTTGTATATATTGCTTCTATATAGTCTAAGAAACATATATGCAAAGCATCCAAACAGTACAATTAGCTAATTTTTTGTTCTTCAAGTTTAAGTGAACAATGAACCCCAATGGTTAATCCGTTATCGGAAATTATTTGTAACTTTCGACAAGTAGAACAATGAATGGAACAGGTAGACGGTTGAAATCTTTGTATATATTGCTTCTATATAGTCTAAGAAACATATATGCAAAGCATCCAAACAGTACCATTCGCCAATTTTTTGTTCTTCAAGTTTAAGTGAACTACGAGCCCCATTGTTAATACTTTAACGGAAATTATTTGTAACTTTCGACAAGTAGAACAATGAATAGTACAGGTAGACGGGTGAAATCTTTCTATATATTGCATCTAAATAGTCTAAGAAACATATATGCAAAGCATCCAAACAGTACCATTCGCCAATTTTTTGTTCTTCAAGTTTAAGTGAACTACGAGCCCCATTGTTAATCCTTTAAAGGAAAGTATTTGTAAATTTCGACAAGTAGAACAATGAATTGAACAGGTACACTGTTGAAATCTTTGTATATATTGCTTCTATATAGTCTAAGAAACATATATGCAAATCATCCAAACAGTACAATTCGCCAATTTCTTGTTCTTCAAGTTTAAGTAAACTACGATTCCCATTGTTAATCCTTTAAAGGAAATTATTTCTAAATTTTGACAAGTAGAACAATGAATTGAACAGGTAGACTGTTGAAATCATTGTATATATTGCTTCTATATAGTCTAAGAAACATATATGCAAATCATCCAAAGAGTACAATTCGCCAATTTCGTGTTCTTCAAGTTTAAGTAAACTACGATTCCCACTGTTAATCCCTTAACGGAAATTATTTCTAACTTTCGACAAGTAGAACAATGAATGGAACAGGTAGATGGTTGAAATCATTGTATATATTGCTTCTATATAGTCTAAGAAACATATCTGCAAATCATCCACACAGTACAATTCGCCAATTATTTGATCTTCAAGTTTAAGTGAACAATGAGCCCCATTGTTAATCCTTTATCGGAAATTATTTGTAACTTTCGACAAGTAGAACAATGAATAGAACAGGTAGACGGTTGAAATCTTTGTATATATTGCTTCTATATAGTATAAGAAACATATATGCAAAGCATCCAAACAGTACAATTCGCCAATTTTTTGTTCTTCAAGTTTAAGTGAACAATGAGCCCCAATGGTTAATCCGTTTTCGGAAATTATTTGTAACTTTCGACAAGTAGAACAATGAATGGAACAGGTAGACGGTTGAAATCTTTGTATATATTGCTTCTATATAGTCTAAGAAACTTATATGCACAGCATCTAAACAGCACCATTCGCCAATTTTTTGTTCTTCAAGTTTAAGTGAACAATGAGCCCCATTGTTAATCCTTTATCGGAAAGTATTTGTAAATTTCGACAAGTAGAACAATGAATTGAACATGTAGACTGTTGAAATCATTGTATATATTGCTTCTATATAGTCTAAGACACATATATGCAAATCATCCAAACAGTACAATTCGCCAATTTCTTGTTCTTCAAGTTTAAGTAAACTACGATTCCCATTGTTAATCCTTTAAAGGAAATTATTTGTAAATTTCGACAAGTAGAACAATGAATTGAACAGGTAGACTGTTGAAATCATTGTATATATTGCTTCTATATAGTCGAAGAAACATATATGCAAATCATCCAAACAGTACAATTCGCCAATTTCTTGTTCTTCAAGTTTAAGTAAACTACGATTCCCATTGTTAATCCCTTAACGGAAATTATTTCTAACTTTCGACAAGTAGAACAATGAATGGAACAGGTAGACGGTTGAAATCTTTGTATATATTGCTTCTATATAGTCTAAGAAACTTATATGCAAAGCATCTAAACAGTAATATCCGCCAATTTTTTTATCTTCAAGTTTAAGTGAACAATGAACCCCAATGGTTAATTCGTTATCGGAAATTATTTGTAACTTTCGAGAAGTAGAACAATGAGTGGAACAGGTAGACGGTTGAAGTCAATGTATATATTGCTTCTATATAGTCTAAGAAACATATATGCAAAGCATACAAACAGTACCATTCGCCAATTTTTTGTTCTTCAAGTTTAAGTGAACAATGAGCCCCATTGTTAATCCTTTATCGGAAATTATTTGTAACTTTAAACAAGTAGAACAATGAATGGAACAGGTAGACGGTTGAAATCTTTGTATATATTGCTTCTATATAGTCTAAGAAACATATATGCAAAGCATCCAAACAGTACAATTCGCCAATTTATTGTTCTCCAAGTTTAAGTGAACAACGAGCCCCATTGTTAATCCTTTAAAGGAAATTATTTGTAAATTTCGACAAGTAGAACAATGATTGGAACACGTAGACGGTTGAAATCTTTGTATATATTGCTTCCATATAGTCTAAGAAACATGTACGCAAAGCATCCAAACAGTACCGTTCGCCAATTTTTTGTTCTTAAGTTTAAGTGAACAATGAGCCCCATTGTTAATCCATTATCGGAAATTATTTGTAACTTTCGACCAGTAGAACAATGAATGGAACAGGTAGACGGTTGAAATCTTTGTATATATTGCTTCTATATAGTCTAAGAAACATATATGCAAAGCATCCAAACAGTACAATTCGCCAATTTTTTTATCTTCAAGTTTAAGTGAACAATGAGCCCCAATGGTTAATCCGTTATCGGAAATTATTTGTAACTTTCGACAAGTAGAACAATGAATGGAACAGGTAGACGGTTGAAATCTTTGTATATATTGCTTCTATATAGTCTAAGAAACATATCTGCAAAGCATCCAAACAGTACCATTCGCCAATTATTTCATCTTCATGTTTAAGTGAACTACGAGCCCCATTGTTAATACTTTAACGGAAATTATTTGTAACTTCCGACAAGTAGAACAATGAATGGAACAGGTAGACGGTTGAAATCAATGTATATATTGCTTCTATATAGTCTAAGAAACATATATGCAAAGCATCCAAACAGCACCATTCGCCAATTTTTTGTTCTTCAAGTTTAAGTGAACAATGAGCCCCATTGTTAATCCTTTACCGGAAATTATTTGTAACTTTCGACAAGTAGAACAATGAATGGAACTGGTAGACGGTTGAAATCATTGTATATATTGCTTCTATACAGTCTAAGAAACATATATGCAAAGCATCCAAACAGTACAATTCGACAATTTTTTGTTCCTCAAGTTTAAGTGAACAATGAGCCCCATTGTTAATCCTTTAAAGGAAATTATTTGTAACTTTCGACAAGAAGAACAATTAATGGTACAGGTAGACTGTTGAAATCATTGTATATATTGCTTCTATATAGTCTAAGAAACATATATGCAAAGCATCCAAACAGTACAATTAGCTAATTTTTTGTTCTTCAAGTTTAAGTGAACAATGAGCCCCAATGGTTAATCCGTTATCGGAAATTATTTGTAACTTTCGACAAGTAGAACAATGAATGGAACAGGTAGACGGTTGAAATCTTTGTATATATTGCTTCTATATAGTCTAAGAAACATATATGCAAAGCATCCAAACAGTACCATTCGCCAATTTTTTGTTCTTCAAGTTTAAGTGAACTACGAGCCCCATTGTTAATACTTTAACGGAAATTATTTGTAACTTGCGACAAGTAGAACAATGAATGGAACAGGTAGACGGTTGAAATCATTGTATATATTGCTTCTATATAGTCTAAGAAACATATCTGCAAATCATCCACACAGTACAATTCGCCAATTATTTGATCTTCAAGTTTAAGTAAACTACGATACCCATTGTTAATCCCTTAACGGAAATTATTTCTAACTTTCGACAAGTAGAACAATGAATGGAACAGGTAGACGGTTGAAATCATTGTATATATTGCTTCTATATAGTCTAAGAAACATATCTGCAAATCATCCACACAGTACAATTCGCCAATTATTTGATCTTCAAGTTTAAGTGAACTACGAGCCCCAATGGTTAATCCGTTTTCGGAAATTATTTGTAACTTTCGACAAGTAAAACAATGAATGGAACAGGTAGACGGTTGAAATCTTTGTATATATTGCTTCTATATAGTCTAAGAAACTTATATGCAAAGCATCTAAACAGTAATATTCGCCAATTTTTTTATCTTCAAGTTTAAGTGAACAATGAACCCCAATGGTTAATCCGTTATCGGAAATTATTTGTAACTTGCGAGAAGTAGAACAATGAGTGGAACAGGTAGACGGTTGAAGTCAATGTATATATTGCTTCTATATAGTCTAAGAAACATATATGCAAAGCATACAAACAGTACCATTCGCCAATTTTTTGTTCTTCAAGTTTAAGTGAACAATGAGCCCCATTGTTAATCCTTTATCGGAAATTATTTGTAACTTTAAACAAGTAGAACAATGAATGGAACAGGTAGACGGTTCAAATCTTTGTATATATTGCTTCTATATAGTCTAAGAAACATATATGCAAAGCATCCAAACAGTACCATTCGCCAATTTTTTGTTCTTCAAGTTTAAGTGAACTACGAGCCCCATTGTTAATCCTTTAAAGGAAAGTATTTGTAAATTTCGACAAGTAGAACAATGAATTGAACAGGTAGACTGTTGAAATCTTTGTATATATTGCTTCTATATAGTCTAAGAAACATATATGCAAATCATCCAAACAGTACAATTCGCCAATTTCTTGTTCTTCAAGTTTAAGTAAACTACGATTCCCATTGTTAATCCTTTAAAGGAAATTATTTCTAAATTTTGACAAGTAGAACAATGAATTGAACAGGTAGACTGTTGAAATCATTGTATATATTGCTTCTATATAGTCTAAGAAACATATATGCAAATCATCCAAAGAGTACAATTCGCCAATTTCGTGTTCTTCAAGTTTAAGTAAACTACGATTCCCACTGTTAATCCCTTAACGGAAATTATTTCTAACTTTCGACAAGTAGAACAATGAATGGAACAGGTAGACGGTTGAAATCATTGTATATATTGCTTCTATATAGTCTAAGAAACATATCTGCAAATCATCCACACAGTACAATTCGCCAATTATTTGATCTTCAAGTTTAAGTGAACAATGAGCCCCATTGTTAATACTTTATCGGAAATTATTTGTAACTTTCGACAAGTAGAACAATGAATAGAACAGGTAGACGGTTGAAATCTTTGTATATATTGCTTCTATATAGTATAAGAAACATATATGCAAAGCATCCAAACAGTACAATTCGCCAATTTTTTGTTCTTCAAGTTTAAGTGAACAATGAGCCCCAATGGTTAATCCGTTTTCGGAAATTATTTGTAACTTTCGACAAGTAGAACAATGAATGGAACAGGTAGACGGTTGAAATCTTTGTATATATTGCTTCTATATAGTCTAAGAAACTTATATGCACAGCATCTAAACAGCACCATTCGCCAATTTTTTGTTCTTCAAGTTTAAGTGAACAATGAGCCCCATTGTTAATCCTTTATCGGAAATTATTTGTAACTTTCGACCAGTAGAACAATGAATGGAACAGGTAGACGGTTGAAATCTTTGTATATATTGCTTCTATATAGTCTAAGAAACATATATGCAAAGCATCCAAACAGTACAATTCGCCAATTTTTTTATCTTCAAGTTTAAGTGAACAATGAGCCCCAATGGTTAATCCGTTAACGGAAATTATTTGTAACTTTCGACAAGTAGAACAATGAATGGAACAGGTAGACGTTTGAAATCTTTGTATATATTGCTTCTATATAGTCTAAGAAACATCTATGCAAAGCATCCAAACAGTACCATTCGCCAATTATTTCATCTTCATTTTTAAGTGAACTACGTGCCCCATTGTTAATAATTTAACGGAAATTATTTGTAACTTCCGACAAGTAGAACAATGAATGGAACAGGTAGACGGTTGAAATCAATGTATATATTGCTTCTATACAGTCTAAGAAACATATATGCAAAGCATCCAAACAGCACCATTCGCCAATTTTTTGTTCTTCAAGTTTAAGTGAACAATGAGCCCCATTGTTAATCCTTTATCGGAAATTATTTGTAACTTTCGACAAGTAGAACAATGAATGGAACAGGTAGACGGTTGAAATCTTTGTATATATTGCTTCCATATAGTCTAAGAAACATGTACGCAAAGCATCCAAACAGTACCATTCGCCAATTTTTGGTTCTTCAAGTTTAATTGAACTACGAGCCCCATTGTTAATCCTTTAAAGGAAATTATTTGTAAATTTCGACAAGTAGAACAATTAATGGAATAGGTAGACGGTTGAAATCTTTGTATATATTGCTTCTAGATAATCTAAGAAACATATATGCAAAGCATCCAAACAGTACCATTCGCCAATTTTTTGTTCTTCAAGTTTAAGTGAACAACGAGCCCCATTGATAATCATGAAACGGAAATTATTTGTAACTTTCTACAAGTAGAACAATTAATAGAACAGGTAGACGGTTGAAATCTTTGTATATGTTGCTTCTATATAGTCTAACAAACCTATATGAAAAGCATCTAAACAGTAACAATCGCCAATTTTTTGATCTTCAAGTTTAAGTGAACAGCGAGCCCCATTGATAATCATGAAATGGAAATTATTTGTAACTTCCGACAAGTAGAACAATGAATGGAACAGGTAGACGGATGAAATCTTTGTATATATTGCTTCTATATAGTCTAACAAACATATATGCAAAGCATCCAAACAGTACCATTCGCCAATTATTTCATCTTCATGTTTAAGTGAACTACGAGCCCCATTGTTAATACTTTAACGGAAATTATTTGTAACTTCCGACAAGTAGAACAATGAATGGAACAGGTAGACGGTTGAAATCAATGTATATATTGCTTCTTTATAGTCTAAGAAACATATATGCAAAGCATCCAAACAGCACCATTCGCCAATTTTTTGTTCTTCAAGTATAAGTGAACTACGAGCCCCATTGATAATCATGAAATGGAAATTATTTGTAACTTTCTACAAGTAGAACAATGAATAGTACAGGTAGACGGGTGAAATCTTTCTATATATTGCATCTAAATAGTCTAAGAAACATATATGCAAAGCATCCAAACAGTACCATTCGCCAATTTTTTGTTCTTCAAGTTTAAGTGAACTACGAGCCCCATTGTTAATCCTTTAAAGGAAAGTATTTGTAAATTTCGACAAGTAGAACAATGAATTGAACATGTAGACTGTTGAAATCATTGTATATATTGCTTCTATATAGTCTAAGACACATATATGCAAATCATCCAAACAGTACAATTCGCCAATTTCTTGTTCTTCAAGTTTAAGTAAACTACGATTCCCATTGTTAATCCTTTAAAGGAAATTATTTGTAAATTTCGACAAGTAGAACAATGAATTGAACAGGTAGACTGTTGAAATCATTGTATATATTGCTTCTATATAGTCGAAGAAACATATATGCAAATCATCCAAACAGTACAATTCGCCAATTTCTTGTTCTTCAAGTTTAAGTAAACTACGATTCCCATTGTTAATCCCTTAACGGAAATTATTTCTAACTTTCGACAAGTAGAACAATGAATGGAACAGGTAGACGGTTGAAATCTTTGTATATATTGCTTCTATATAGTCTAAGAAACTTATATGCAAAACATCTAAACAGTAATATCCGCCAATTTTTTTATCTTCAAGTTTAAGTGAACAATGAACCCCAATGGTTAATTCGTTATCGGAAATTATTTGTAACTTGCGAGTAGTAGAACAATGAGTGGAACAGGTAGACGGTTGAAGTCAATGTATATATTGCTTCTATATAGTCTAAGAAACATATATGCAAAGCATACAAACAGTACCATTCGCCAATTTTTTGTTCTTCAAGTTTAAGTGAACAATGAGCCCCATTGTTAATCCTTTATCGGAAATTATTTGTAACTTTAAACAAGTAGAACAATGAATGGAACAGGTAGACGGTTGAAATCTTTGTATATATTGCTTCTATATAGTCTAAGAAACATATATGCAAAGCATCCAAACAGTACAATTAGCTAATTTTTTGTTCTTCAAGTTTAAGTGTACAATGAGCCCCAATGGTTAATCCGTTATCGGAAATTATTTGTAACTTTCGACAAGTAGAACAATGAATGGAACAGGTAGACGGTTGAAATCTTTGTATATATTGCTTCTATATAGTCTAAGAAACATATATGCAAAGCATCCAAACAGTACCATTCGCCAATTTTTTGTTCTTCAAGTTTAAGTGAACTACGAGCCCCATTGTTAATACTTTAACGGAAATTATTTGTAACTTGCGACAAGTAGAACAATGAATGGAACAGGTAGACGGTTGAAATCATTGTATATATTGCTTCTATATAGTCTAAGAAACATATCTGCAAATCATCCACACAGTACAATTCGCCAATTATTTGATCTTCAAGTTTAAGTAAACTACGATACCCATTGTTAATCCCTTAACGGAAATTATTTCTAACTTTCGACAAGTAGAACAATGAATGGAACAGGTAGACGGTTGAAATCATTGTATATATTGCTTCTATATAGTCTAAGAAACATATCTGCAAATCATCCACACAGTACAATTCGCCAATTATTTGATCTTCAAGTTTAAGTGAACTACGAGCCCCAATGGTTAATCCGTTTTCGGAAATTATTTGTAACTTTCGACAAGTAAAACAATGAATGGAACAGGTAGACGGTTGAAATCTTTGTATATATTGCTTCTATATAGTCTAAGAAACTTATATGCAAAGCATCTAAACAGTAATATTCGCCAATTTTTTTATCTTCAAGTTTAAGTGAACAATGAACCCCAATGGTTAATCCGTTATCGGAAATTATTTGTAACTTGCGAGAAGTAGAACAATGAGTGGAACAGGTAGACGGTTGAAGTCAATGTATATATTGCTTCTATATAGTCTAAGAAACATATATGCAAAGCATACAAACAGTACCATTCGCCAATTTTTTGTTCTTCAAGTTTAAGTGAACAATGAGCCCCATTGTTAATCCTTTATCGGAAATTATTTGTAACTTTAAACAAGTAGAACAATGAATGGAACAGGTAGACGGTTGAAATCTTTGTATATATTGCTTCTATATAGTCTAAGAAACATATATGCAAAGCATCCAAACAGTACAATTCGCCAATTTATTGTTCTTCAAGTTTAAGTGAACAACGAGCCCCATTGTTAATCCTTTAAAGGAAATTATTTGTAAATTTCGACAAGTAGAACAATGATTGGAACACGTAGACGGTTGAAATCTTTGTATATATTGCTTCCATATAGTCTAAGAAACATGTACGCAAAGCATCCGAACAGTACCGTTCGCCAATTTTTTGTTCTTAAGTTTAAGTGAACAATGAGCCCCATTGTTAATCCTTTATCGGAAATTATTTGTAACTTTCGACCAGTAGAACAATGAATGGAACAGGTAGACGGTTGAAATCTTTGTATATATTGCTTCTATATAGTCTAACAAACATATATGCAAAGCATCCAAACAGTACCATTCGCCAATTATTTCATCTTCATGTTTAAGTGAACTACGAGCCACATTGTTAATCTTTTAAAGGAAATTATTTGTAACTTTCGACAAGTAGAACAATGAATGGAACAGGTAGACGGTTGAAATCTTTGTATATATTGCTTCTATATAGTCTAAGAAACATATATGCAAAGCATCCAAACAGTACCATTCGCCAATTTTTTGTTCTTCAAGTTTAAGTGAACTACGAGCCCCATTGTTAATACTTTAACGGAAATTATTTGTAACTTGCGACAAGTAGAACAATGAATGGAACAGGTAGACGGTTGAAATCATTGTATATATTGCTTCTATATAGTCTAAGAAACATATATGCAAATCATCCACACAGTACAATTCGCCAATTATTTGATCTTCAAGTTTAAGTAAACTACGATACCCATTGTTAATCCCTTAACGGAAATTATTTCTAACTTTCGACAAGTAGAACAATGAATGGAACAGGTAGACGGTTGAAATCATTGTATATATTGCTTCTATATAGTCTAAGAAACATATCTGCAAATCATCCACACAGTACAATTCGCCAATTATTAGATCTTCAAGTTTAAGTGAACTACGAGCCCCATTGTTAATACTTTAACGGAAATTATTTGTAACTTGCGACAAGTAGAACAATGAATGGAACAGGTAGACGGTTGAAATCATTGTATATATTGCTTCTATATAGTCTAAGAAACATATATGCAAAGCATCCAAACAGTACCACTCGCCAATTTTTTGGTCTTCAACTTTAAGTGAACAATGAGCCCCAATGGTTAATCCGTTATCGGAAATTATTTGTAACTTTCGACAAGTAGAACAATGAATGGAACAGGTAGACGGTTGAAATCTTTGTATATATTGCTTCTATATAGTATAAGAAACATATATGCAAAGCATCCAAACAGTACAATTCGCCAATTTTTTGTTCTTCAAGTTTAAGTGAACAATGAGCCCCAATGGTTAATCCGTTTTCGGAAATTATTTGTAACTTTCGACAAGTAGAACAATGAATGGAACAGGTAGACGGTTGAAATCTTTGTATATATTGCTTCTATATAGTCTAAGAAACTTATATGCACAGCATCTAAACAGCACCATTCGCCAATTTTTTGTTCTTCAAGTTTAAGTGAACAATGAGCCCCATTGTTAATACTTTAACGGAAATTATTTGTAACTTCCGACAAGTAGAACAATGAATGGCACAGGTAGACGGTTGAAATCAATGTATATATTGCTTCTATATAGTCTAAGAAACATATATGCAAAGCATCCAAACAGTACAATTCGACAATTTTTTGTTCTTCAAGTTTAAGTGAACAATGAGCCCCATTGTTAATCCTTTAAAGGAAAGTATTTGTAAATTTCGACAAGTGGAACAATGAATTGAACAGGTAGACTGTTGAAATCATTGTATATATTGCTTCTATATAGTCTAAGAAACATATATGCAAATCATCCAAACAGTACAATTCGCCAATTTCTTGTTCTTCAAGTTTAAGTAAACTACGATTCCCATTGTTAATCCTTTAAAGGAAATTATTTCTAAATTTTGACAAGTAGAACAATGAATTGAACAGGTAGACGGTTGAAATCTTTGTATATATTGCTTCTATATAGTCTAAGAAACATAACTGCAAAGCATCCAAACAGTACCATTCGCCAATTATTTCATCTTCATGTTTAAGTGAACTACGAGCCCCATTGTTAATACTTTAACGGAAATTATTTGTAACTTCCGACAAGTAGAACAATGAATGGAACAGGTAGACGGTTGAAATCATTGTATATATTGCTTCTATATAGTCTAAGAAACATATATGCAAAGCATCCAAACAGTACAATTCGACAATTTTTTGTTCTTCAAGTTTAAGTGAACAATGAGCCCCATTGTTAATCCTTTAAAGGAAATTATTTGTAACTTTCGACAAGAAGAACAATGAATGGAACAGGTAGACTGTTGAAATCATTGTATATATTGCTTCTATACAGTCTAAGAAACATATATGCAAAGCATCCAAACAGTACAATTAGCCAATTTTTTGTTCTTCAAGTTTAAGTGAATAATGAGCCCTAATGGTTAATCCGTTATCGGAAATTATTTGTAACTTTCGACAAGTAGAACAATGAATGGAACAGGTAGACGGTTGAAATCTTTGTATATATTGCTTCTATATAGTCTAAGAAACATATATGTAAAGCATCCAAACAGTACCATTCGCCAATTTTTTGTTCTTCAAGTTTTGAGTGAACTACGAGCCCCATTGATAATCATGAAATGGAAATTATTTGTAACTTTCTACAAGTAGAACAATGAATAGAACAGGTAGACGGTTGAAATCTTTGTATATATTGCTTCTATATAGTATAAGAAACATATATGCAAAGCATCCAAACAGTACAATTCGCCAATTTTTTGTTCTTCAAGTATAAGTGAACTACGAGCCCCATTGATAATCATGAAATGGAAATTATTTGTATCTTTCTACAAGTAGAACAATGAATAGTACAGGTAGACGGGTGAAATCTTTCTATATATTGCATCTAAATAGTCTAAGAAATATATATGCAAAGCATCCAAACAGTACCATTCGCCAATTTTTTGTTCTTCAAGTTTAAGTGAACTACGAGCCCCATTGTTAATCCTTTAAAGGAAAGTATTTGTAAATTTCGACAAGTAGAACAATGAATTGAACAGGTAGACTGTTGAAATCTTTGTATATATTGCTTCTATATAGTCTAAGAAACATATATGCAAATCATCCAAACAGTACAATTCGCCAATTTCTTGTTCTTCAAGTTTAAGTAAACTACGATTCCCATTGTTAATTCTTTAAAGGAAATTATTTCTAAATTTTGACAAGTAGAACAATGAATTGAACAGGTAGACTGTTGAAATCATTGTATATATTGCTTCTATATAGTCTAAGAAACATATATGCAAAGCATCCAAACAGTACAATTCGCCAATTATTTGATCTTCAAGTTTAAGTGAACTACGATCCCCATTGTTAATCCCTTAACGGAAATAATTTGTAATTTTCGACATGTAGAACAATGAATGGAACAGGTAGACGGTTGAAATCTTTGTATATATTGCTTCCATGTAGTCTAAGAAACATATATGCAAAGCATCCAAACAGTACAATTCGCCAATTTTTTGTTCTTCAAGTTTAAGTAAACTACGATCCCCATTGTTAATCCCTTAACGGAAATTATTTGTAACTTTCGACAAGTAGAACAATGAATGGAACACGTAGACGGTTGAAATCTTTGTATCTATTGCTTCTATATAGGATAAGAAACATATATGCAAAGCATCCAAACAGAACCATTCGCCACTTTTTTGTTCTTCAAGTTTAAGTGAACAATGAGCCCCATTGTTAATCCTTTATCGGAAATTATTTGTAACTTTCGACAAGTAGAACATTGAATGGAACAGGTAGACGGTTGAAATCTTTGAATCTATTGCTTCTATATAGTATAAGAAACATATATGCAAAGCATCCAAACAGTACCATTCGCCAATTTTTTGTTCTTCAAGTTTAAGTGAACTGCGAGCTCCATTGTTAATCCTTTAAAGGAAATTATTTGTAACTTTCGACAAGTAGAACAATGAATGGAACAGGTAGACTGTTGAAATCATTGTATATATTGCTTCCATATAGTCTAAGAAACATGTACGCAAAGCATCCAAACAGTACAATTCGCCAATTTTTTGTTCTTCAAGTTTAAGTGAACTACGATCCCCATTGTAAATACCTTAACTTAAATTATTTGTAACTTTCGACAAGTAGAACAGTGAATGGAACAGGTAGACGGTTGAAATCTTTGTATATATTGCTTCTATATAGTATAAGAAACATATATGCAAAGCATCCAAACAGTACAATTCGCAAATTTTTTGTTCTTCAAGTTTAAGTGAACAATGAGCCCCAATGGTTAATCCGTTATCGGAAATTATTTATAACTTTTGACAAGTAGAACAATGAATGGAAAAGGTAGACGGTTGAAATCTTTGTACATATTGCTTCTATATAGTCTAAGAAACATATATGCAAAGCATCCAAACAGTACCATTCGCCAATTTTTTGTTCTTCAAGTTTAAGTGAACAATGAGCACCAATGGTTAATACTTTATCGGAAATTATTTGTAATTTTCGACAAGTAGAACAATGAATGGAACAGTTAGACGGTTGAAATATTTGTATATATTGCTTCTATGTAGTCTACGAAACATATATGCAAAGCATCCAAACAGTACAATTCGCCAATTTTTTGTTCTTCAAGTTTAAGTGAACAATGAGCCCCATTGTTAATCCATTATCGGAAATTATTTGTAATTTTCGACAAGTAGAACAGTGAATGGAACTGGTAGACGATTGAAATCTTTGTATATATTGCTTCTATATAGTATAAGAAACATATATGCAAAGCATCCAAACAGTACAATTCGCCAATTTTTTGTTATTCAAGTTTAAGTGAACAATGAGCCCCAATGGTTAATCCGTTATCGGAAATTATTTGTAACTTTCGACAAGAAGAACAATGAATGGAAAAGGTAGACGGTTGAAATCTTTGTATATATTGCTTCTATATAGTCTAAGAAACATATATGCAAAGCATCCAAACAGTACCATTCGCCAATTTTTTGTTCTTCAAGTTTAAGTGAACTACGAGCCCCATTGTTAATCCCTTAACGGAAATTATTTGTAACATTCGACAAGTAGAACAATGAATGGAACAGGTAGACGGTTGAAATCTTTGTATATATTGCTTCTATATAGTCTAAGAAACATATATGCAAATCATCCAAACAGTACAATTCGCCAATTATTTGATCTTCAAGTTTAAGTGAACTACGAGCCCCATTGTTAATACTTTAACGGAAATTATTTGTAACTTGCGACAAGTAGAACAATGAATGGAACAGGTAGACGGTTGAAATCAATGTATATATTGCTTCTATATAGTCTAAGAAACATATATGCAAAGCATCCAAACAGTACAATTCGCCACTTTTTTGTTCTTCAAGTTTAAGTGAATAACGAGCCCCATTGTTAATCCTTTAAAGGAAATTAATTGTAACTTTCTACAAGTAGAACAATGCTTGGAACACGTAGACGGATGAGATCTTTGTATATATTGCTTCCATATAGTCTAAGAAACATGTACGCAAAGCATCCAAACAGTACCATTCTCCAATTTTTTGTTCTTCAAGTTTAAGTGAACTACGAGCCCCATTGTTAATCCTTTAAAGGAAATTATTTGTAAATTTCGACAAGTAGAACAATGAATGGAACAGGTAGACTGTTGAAATTATTGTATATATTGCATCTATATAGTCTAAGAAACATATATGCAAAGCATCCAAACAGTACCATTCGCCAATTTTTTGTTCTTCAAGTTTAAGTGAACTACGAGCCCCATTGTTAATCCTTTAAAGGAAATTATCTGTAAATTTCGGCAAGTAGAACAATGAATGGAATAGGTAGACGGTTGAAATCATTGTATATATTGCTTCTATATAGTCTAAGAAACATATATGCAAATCATCCAAACAGTACAATTCGCCAATTTCTTGTTCTTCAAGTTTAAGTAAACTACGATCCCCATTGTTAATCCCTTAACGGAAATTATTTGTAACATTCGACAAGTAGAACAATGAATGGAACAGGTAGACGGTTGAAATCTTTGTATATATTGCTTCTATATAGTCTAAGAAACATATATGCAAAGCATCCAAACAGTACCATTCGCCAATTTTTTGTTCTTCAAGTTTAAGTGAACTACGAGCCCCATTGTTAATCCCTTAACGGAAATTATTTGTAACATTCGACAAGTAGAACAATGAATGGAACAGGTAGACGGTTGAAATCTTTGTATATATTGCTTCTATATAGTCTAAGAAACATATATGCAAATCATCCAAACAGTACAATTCGCCAATTATTTGATCTTCAAGTTTAAGTGAACTACGAGCCCCATTGTTAATACTTTAACGGAAATTATTTGTAACTTGCGACAAGTAGAACAATGAATGGAACAGGTAGACGGTTGAAATCAATGTATATATTGCTTCTATATAGTCTAAGAAACATATATGCAAAGCATCCAAACAGTACAATTCGCCACTTTTTTGTTCTTCAAGTTTAAGTGAATAACGAGCCCCATTGTTAATCCTTTAAAGGAAATTAATTGTAACTTTCTACAAGTAGAACAATGTTTGGAACACGTAGACGGATGAGATCTTTGTATATATTGCTTCCATATAGTCTAAGAAACATGTACGCAAAGCATCCAAACAGTACCATTCTCCAATTTTTTGTTCTTCAAGTTTAAGTGAACTACGAGCCCCATTGTTAATCCTTTAAAGGAAATTATTTGTAAATTTCGACAAGTAGAACAATGAATGGAACAGGTAGACTGTTGAAATTATTGTATATATTGCATCTATATAGTCTAAGAAACATATATGCAAAGCATCCAAACAGTACCATTCGCCAATTTTTTGTTCTTCAAGTTTAAGTGAACTACGAGCCCCATTGTTAATCCTTTAAAGGAAATTATCTGTAAATTTCGGCAAGTAGAACAATGAATGGAATAGGTAGACGGTTGAAATCATTGTATATATTGCTTCTATATAGTCTAAGAAACATATATGCAAATCATCCAAACAGTACAATTCGCCAATTTCTTGTTCTTCAAGTTTAAGTAAACTACGATCCCCATTGTTAATCCCTTAACGGAAATTATTTGTAACATTCGACAAGTAGAACAATGAATGGAACAGGTAGACGGTTGAAATCTTTGTATATATTGCTTCTATATAGTCTAAGAAACATATATGCAAAGCATCCAAACAGTACCATTCGCCAATTTTTTGTTCTTCAAGTTTAAGTGAACTACGAGCCCCATTGTTAATCCCTTAACGGAAATTATTTGTAACAGTCGACAAGTAGAACAATGAATGGAACAGGTAGACGGTTGAAATCTTTGTATATATTGCTTCTATATAGTCTAAGAAACATATATGCAAATCATCCAAACAGTACAATTCGCCAATTATTTGATCTTCAAGTTTAAGTGAACTACGAGCCCCATTGTTAATACTTTAACGGAAATTATTTGTAACTTGCGACAAGTAGAACAATGAATGGAACAGGTAGACGGTTGAAATCAATGTATATATTGCTTCTTTATAGTCTATGAAACATATAAGCAAAGCATCCAAACAGTACCATTCGCCACTTTTTTGTTCTTCAAGTTTAAGTGAACAACGAGCCCCATTGTTAATCCTTTAAAGGAAATTATTTGTAAATTTCGACAAGTAGAACAATGATTGGAACACGTAGACTGTTGAAATCTTTGTATATATTGCTTCCATATAGTCAAAGAAACATGTACGCAAAGCATCCAAACAGTACAATTCGCCAATTTTTTGTTCTTCAAGATTAAGTGAACCACGATCCCCATTGTTAATCCCTTAACGGAAATTATTTGTAACTTTCGACAAGTAGAACAGTGAATGGAACAGGTAGACGGTTGAAATCTTTGTATATATTGCTTCTATATAGTATAAGAAACATATATGCAAAGCATCCAAACAGTACAATTCGCCAATTTTTTGTTCTTCAAGTTTAAGTGAACAATGAGCCCCAATGGTTAATCCGTTATCGGAAATTATTTGTAACTTTCGACAAGTAGAACAATGAATGGAACAGGTAGATGGTTTAAATCTTTGTATATATTGCTTCTATATAGTCTAAGAAACATATATGCAAAGCATCCAAACAGTACCATTCGCCAATTTCTTGTTCCTCAAGTTTAAGTGAACTACGAGCCCCATTGTTAATCCTTTAAAGGAAATAATTTGTAAATTTCGACAAGTAGAACAATGAATGGAACAGGTAGACTGTTGAAATCATTGTATATATTGCTTCTAAATAGTCTAAGAAACATATATGCAAAGCATCCAAACAGTACAATTCGCCAATTATTTGATCTTCAAGTTTAAGTGAACTACGATCCCCATTGTTAATCCCTTAACGGAAATAATTTGTAATTTTCGACATGTAGAACAATGAATGGAACAGGTAGACGGTTGAAATCTTTGTATATATTGCTTCCATGTAGTCTAAGAAACATATATGCAAAGCATCCAAACAGTACAATTCGCCAATTTTTTGTTCTTCAAGTTTAAGTAAACTACGATCCCCATTGTTAATCCCTTAACGGAAATTATTTGTAACTTTCGACAAGTAGAACAATGAATGGAACACGTAGACGGTTGAAATCTTTGTATCTATTGCTTCTATATAGGATAAGAAACATATATGCAAAGCATCCAAACAGTACCATTCGCCACTTTTTTGGTCTTCAAGTTTAAGTGAACAATGAGCCCCATTGTTAATCCTTTATCGGAAATTATTTGTAACTTTCGACAAGTAGAACATTGAATGGAACAGGTAGACGGTTGAAATCTTTGAATCTATTGCTTCTATATAGTATAAGAAACATATATGCAAAGCATCCAAACAGTACCATTCGCCAATTTTTTGTTCTTCAAGTTTAAGTGAACTGCGAGCTCCATTGTTAATCCTTTAAAGGAAATTATTTGTAACTTTCGACAAGTAGAACAATGAATGGAACAGGTAGACTGTTGAAATCATTGTATATATTGCTTCCATATAGTCTAAGAAACATGTACGCAAAGCATCCAAAAAGTACAATTCGCCAATTTTTTGTTCTTCAAGTTTAAGTGAACTACGATCCCCATTGTAAATACCTTAACTTAAATTATTTGTAACTTTCGACAAGTAGAACAGTGAATGGAACAGGTAGACGGTTGAAATCTTTGTATATATTGCTTCTATATAGTATAAGAAACATATATGCAAAGCATCCAAACAGTACAATTCGCAAATTTTTTGTTCTTCAAGTTTAAGTGAACAATGAGCCCCAATGGTTAATCCGTTATCGGAAATTATTTATAACTTTTGACAAGTAGAACAATGAATGGAAAAGGTAGACGGTTGAAATCTTTGTACATATTGCTTCTATATAGTCTAAGAAACATATATGCAAAGCATCCAAACAGTACCATTCGCCAATTTTTTGTTCTTCAAGTTTAAGTGAACAATGAGCACCAATGGTTAATACTTTATCGGAAATTATTTGTAATTTTCGACAAGTAGAACAATGAATGGAACAGTTAGACGGTTGAAATATTTGTATATATTGCTTCTATGTAGTCTACGAAACATATATGCAAAGCATCCAAACAGTACAATTCGCCAATTTTTTGTTCTTCAAGTTTAAGTGAACAATGAGCCCCATTGTTAATCCATTATCGGAAATTATTTGTAATTTTCGACAAGTAGAACAGTGAATGGAACTGGTAGACGATTGAAATCTTTGTATATATTGCTTCTATATAGTATAAGAAACATATATGCAAAGCATCCAAACAGTACAATTCGCCAATTTTTTGTTATTCAAGTTTAAGTGAACAATGAGCCCCAATGGTTAATCCGTTATCGGAAATTATTTGTAACTTTCGACAAGAAGAACAATGAATGGAAAAGGTAGACGGTTGAAATCTTTGTATATATTGCTTCTATATAGTCTAAGAAACATATATGCAAAGCATCCAAACAGTACCATTCGCCAATT
The DNA here is from genome assembly GCA_963989415.1 of Cerceris ruficornis. Lineage (NCBI taxonomy): Eukaryota > Metazoa > Arthropoda > Insecta > Hymenoptera > Crabronidae > Cerceris > Cerceris ruficornis. The sequence continues at coordinate 208,696 of CAXDIW010000337.1, read as the reverse complement.
TTTTGTTCTTCAAGTTTAAGTGAACAATGAGCCCCAATGGTTAATCCTTTATCGGAAATTATTTGTAATTTTCGACAAGTAGAACAATGAATGGAACAGTTAGACGGTTGAAATATTTGTATATGTTGCTTCTATATAGTCTACGAAACATATATGCAAAGCATCCAAACAGTACAATTCGCCAATTTTTTGTACTTCAAGTTTAAGTGAACTACGAGCCCCATTGTTAATCCCTTAACGGAAATTAATTGTAACTTTCGACAAGTAGAACAATGAATGGAACAGGTAGACGGTGGAAATCTTTGTATATATTGCTTCTATATAGTCTAAGAAACATATATGTAAAGCATCCAAATAGCACAATTCGCCAATTTATTGTTCTTCAAGTTTAAGTGAACAACGAGCCCCATTGTTAATCCTTTAAAGGAAATTATTTGTAAATTTCGGCAAGTAGAACAATGAATGGAATAGGTAGATGGTTGAAATCATTGTATATATTGCTTCTATATAGTCTAAGAAACATATATGCAAATCATCCAAACAGTACAATTCGCCAATTATTTGATCTTCAAGTTTAAGTGAACTACGAGCCCCATTGTTAATACTTTAACGGAAATTATTTGTAACTTGCGACAAGTAGAACAATGAATGGAACAGGTAGACGGTTGAAATCAATGTATATATTGCTTCTATATAGTCTAAGAAACATATATGCAAAGCATCCAAACAGTACAATTCGCCACTTTTTTGTTCTTCAAGTTTAAGTGAATAACGAGCCCCATTGTTAATCCTTTAAAGGAAATTAATTGTAACTTTCTACAAGTAGAACAATGCTTGGAACACGTAGACGGATGAGATCTTTGTATATATTGCTTCCATATAGTCTAAGAAACATGTACGCAAAGCATCCAAACAGTACCATTCTCCAATTTTTTGTTCTTCAAGTTTAAGTGAACTACGAGCCCCATTGTTAATCCTTTAAAGGAAATTATTTGTAAATTTCGACAAGTAGAACAATGAATGGAACAGGTAGACTGTTGAAATTATTGTATATATTGCATCTATATAGTCTAAGAAACATATATGCAAAGCATCCAAACAGTACCATTCGCCAATTTTTTGTTCTTCAAGTTTAAGTGAACTACGAGCCCCATTGTTAATCCTTTAAAGGAAATTATCTGTAAATTTCGGCAAGTAGAACAATGAATGGAATAGGTAGACGGTTGAAATCATTGTATATATTGCTTCTATATAGTCTAAGAAACATATATGCAAATCATCCAAACAGTACAATTCGCCAATTTCTTGTTCTTCAAGTTTAAGTAAACTACGATCCCCATTGTTAATCCCTTAACGGAAATTATTTGTAACATTCGACAAGTAGAACAATGAATGGAACAGGTAGACGGTTGAAATCTTTGTATATATTGCTTCTATATAGTCTAAGAAACATATATGCAAATCATCCAAACAGTACAATTCGCCAATTATTTGATCTTCAAGTTTAAGTGAACTACGAGCCCCATTGTTAATACTTTAACGGAAATTATTTGTAACTTGCGACAAGTAGAACAATGAATGGAACAGGTAGACGGTTGAAATCAATGTATATATTGCTTCTTTATAGTCTATGAAACATATAAGCAAAGCATCCAAACAGTACCATTCGCCACTTTTTTGTTCTTCAAGTTTAAGTGAACAACGAGCCCCATTGTTAATCCTTTAAAGGAAATTATTTGTAAATTTCGACAAGTAGAACAATGATTGGAACACGTAGACGGTTGAAATCTTTGTATATATTGCTTCCATATAGTCAAAGAAACATGTACGCAAAGCATCCAAACAGTACAATTCGCCAATTTTTTGTTCTTCAAGATTAAGTGAACCACGATCCCCATTGTTAATCCCTTAACGGAAATTATTTGTAACTTTCGACAAGTAGATCAGTGAATGGAACAGGTAGACGGTTGAAATCTTTGTATATATTGCTTCTATATAGTATAAGAAACATATATGCAAAGCATCCAAACAGTACAATTCGCCAATTTTTTGTTCTTCAAGTTTAAGTGAACAATGAGCCCCAATGGTTAATCCGTTATCGGAAATTATTTGTAACTTTCGACAAGTAGAACAATGAATGGAACAGGTAGATGGTTTAAATCTTTGTATATATTGCTTCTATATAGTCTAAGAAACATATATGCAAAGCATCCAAACAGTACCATTCGCCAATTTCTTGTTCCTCAAGTTTAAGTGAACTACGAGCCCCATTGTTAATCCTTTAAAGGAAATTATTTGTAAATTTCGACAAGTAGAACAATGAATGGAACAGGTAGACTGTTGAAATCATTGTATATATTGCTTCTAAATAGTCTAAGAAACATATATGCAAAGCATCCAAACAGTACAATTCGCCAATTATTTGATCTTCAAGTTTAAGTAAACTACGATCCCCATTGTTAATCCCTTAACGGAAATTATTTGTAACATTCGACATGTAGAACAATGAATGGAACAGGTAGACGGTTGAAATCTTTGTATATATTGCTTCCATGAAATCTAAGAAACATATATGCAAAGCATCCAAACAGTACAATTCGCCAATTTTTTGTTCTTCAAGTTTAAGTAAACTACGATCCCCATTGTTAATCCCTTAACGGAAATTATTTGTAACTTTCGACAAGTAGAACAATGAATGGAACACGTAGACGGTTGAAATCTTTGTATCTATTGCTTCTATATAGGATAAGAAACATATATGCAAAGCATCCAAACAGTACCATTCGCCACTTTTTTGTTCTTCAAGTTTAAGTGAACAACGAGCCCCATTGTTAATCCTTTAAAGGAAATTATTTGTAAATTTCGACAAGTAGAACAATGATTGGAACACGTAGACGGTTGAAATCTTTGTATATATTGCTTCCATATAGTCAAAGAAACATGTACGCAAAGCATCCAAACAGTACAATTCGCCAATTTTTTGTTCTTCAAGATTAAGTGAACCACGATCCCCATTGTTAATCCCTTAACGGAAATTATTTGTAACTTTCGACAAGTAGAACAGTGAATGGAACAGGTAGACGGTTGAAATCTTTGTATATATTGCTTCTATATAGTATAAGAAACATATATGCAAAGCATCCAAACAGTACAATTCGCCAATTTTTTGTTCTTCAAGTTTAAGTGAACAATGAGCCCCAATGGTTAATCCGTTATCGGAAATTATTTGTAACTTTCGACAAGTAGAACAATGAATGGAACAGGTAGATGGTTTAAATCTTTGTATATATTGCTTCTATATAGTCTAAGAAACATATATGCAAAGCATCCAAACAGTACCATTCGCCAATTTCTTGTTCCTCAAGTTTAAGTGAACTACGAGCCCCATTGTTAATCCTTTAAAGGAAATTATTTGTAAATTTCGACAAGTAGAACAATGAATGGAACAGGTAGACTGTTGAAATCATTGTATATATTGCTTCTAAATAGTCTAAGAAACATATATGCAAAGCATCCAAACAGTACAATTCGCCAATTTTTTGTTCTTCAAGTTTAAGTGAACTACGATCCCCATTGTTAATCCCTTAACGGAAATAATTTGTAATTTTCGACATGTAGAACAATGAATGGAACAGGTAGACGGTTGAAATCTTTGTATATATTGCTTCCATGTAGTCTAAGAAACATATATGCAAAGCATCCAAACAGTACAATTCGCCAATTTTTTGTTCTTCAAGTTTAAGTAAACTACGATCCCCATTGTTAATCCCTTAACGGAAATTATTTGTAACTTTCGACAAGTAGAACAATGAATGGAACACGTAGACGGTTGAAATCTTTGTATATATTGCTTCTATATAGTCTAAGAAACATATATGCAAAGCATCCAAACAGTACCATTCGCCAATTTCTTGTTCCTCAAGTTTAAGTGAACTACGAGCCCCATTGTTAATCCTTTAAAGGAAATTATTTGTAAATTTCGACAAGTAGAACAATGAATGGAACAGGTAGACTGTTGAAATCATTGTATATATTGCTTCTAAATAGTCTAACAAACATATATGCAAAGCATCCAAACAGTACAATTCGCCAATTATTTGATCTTCAAGTTTAAGTGAACTACGATCCCCATTGTTAATCCCTTAACGGAAATAATTTGTAATTTTCGACATGTAGAACAATGAATGGAACAGGTAGACGGCTGAAATCTTTGTATATATTGCTTCCATGTAGTCTAAGAAACATATATGCAAAGCATCCAAACAGTACCATTCGCTAATTTTTTATTCTTCAAGTTTACGTGAACAATGAGCCCCATTGTTAATCCTTTATCGGAAATTATTTGTAACTTTCGACAAGTAGAACATTGAATGGAACAGGTAGACGGTTGAAATCTTTGTATCTATTGCTTCTATATAGGATAAGAAACATATATGCAAAGCATCCAAACAGTACCATTCGCCACTTTCTTGTTCATCAAGTTTAAGTAAACTACGATCCCCATTGTTAATCCCTTAACGGAAATAATTTGTAATTTTCGACATGTAGAACAATGAATGGAACACGTAGACGGTTGAAATCTTTGTATATATTGCTTCCATATAGTCTAAGAAACATGTACGCAAAGCATCCAAACAGTACAATTCGCCAATTTTTTGTTCTTCAAGTTTAAGTGAACTACGATCCCCATTGTTAATCCCTTAACTTAAATTATTTGTAACTTTCGACAAGTAGAACAGTGAATGGAACAGGTAGACTGTTGAAATCATTGTATATATTGCTTCTATATAGTCTAAGAAACATTTATGCAAAGCATCCAAACAGTACAATTCGCCAATTTTTTGTTCTTCAAGTTTAAGTAAATTACGATCCCCATTGTTAATCCCTTAACGGAAATTATTTGTAACTTTCGACAAGTAGAACAATGAATGGAACACGTAGACGGTTGAAATCTTTGTATATATTGCTTCCATATAGTCTAAGAAACATATATGCAAAGCATCCAAACAGCACAATTCGCCAATTTATTGTTCTTCAAGTTTAAGTGAACAACGAGCCCCATTGTTAATCCTTTAAAGGAAATTATTTGTAAATTTCGGCAAGTAGAACAATGAATGGAATAGGTAGACGGTTGAAATCATTGTATATATTGCTTCTATATAGTCTAAGAAACATAAATGCAAATCATCCAAACAGTACAATTCGCCAATTTCTTGTTCTTCAAGTTTAAGTAAACTACGATCCCCATTGTTAATCCCTTAACGGAAATTATTTGTAACTTTCGACAAGTAGAACAATGAATGGAACAGGTAGACGGTTGAAATCTTTGTATATATTGCTTCTATATAGTCTAAGAAACATATATGCAAATCATCCAAACAGTACAATTCGCCAATTATTTGATCTTCAAGTTTAAGTGAACTACGAGCCCCATTGTTAATACTTTAACGGAAATTATTTGTAACTTGCGACAAGTAGAACAATGAATGGAACAGGTAGACGGTTGAAATCAATGTATATATTGCTTCTTTATAGTCTAAGAAACATATATGCAAAGCATCCAAACAGTACCATACGCCACTTTTTTGTTCTTCAAGTTTAAGTGAACTACGATCCCCATTGTTAATCCCTTAACGGAAATTATTTGTAACTTTCGACAAGTAGAACAGTGAATGGAACAGGTAGACGGTTGAAATCTTTGTATATATTGCTTCTATATAGTATAAGAAACATATATGCAAAGCATCCAAACAGTACCATTCGCCAATTTTTTGTTCTTCAAGTTTAAGTGAACAATGAGCCCCATTGTTAATCCTTTATCGGAAATTATTTGTAACTTTCGACAAGTAGAACATTGAATGGAACAGGTAGACGGTTGAAATCTTTGAATCTATTGCTTCTATATAGTATAAGAAACATATATGCAAAGCATCCAAACAGTACCATTCGCCAATTTTTTGTTCTTCAAGTTTAAGTGAACTGCGAGCTCCATTGTTAATCCTTTAAAGGAAATTATTTGTAACTTTCGACAAGTAGAACAATGAATGGAACAGGTAGACTGTTGAAATCATTGTATATATTGCTTCTATATAGTCTAAGAAACATTTATGCAAAGCATCCAAACAGCACAATTCGCCAATTTTTTGTTCTTCAAGTTTAAGTAAACTACGATCCCCATTGTTAATCCCTTAACGGAAATTATTTGTAACTTTCGACAAGTAGAACAGTGAATGGAACAGGTAGACGGTTGAAATCTTTGTATATATTGCTTCTATATAGTATAAGAAACATATATGCAAAGCATCCAAACAGTACAATTCGCCAATTTTTTGTTCTTCAAGTTTAAGTGAACAATGAGCCCCAATGGTTAATCCGTTATCGGAAATTATTTGTAACTTTCGACAAGTAGAACAATGAATGGAACAGGTAGATGGTTTAAATCTTTGTATATATTGCTTCTATATAGTCTAAGAAACATATATGCAAAGCATCCAAACAGTACCATTCGCCAATTTCTTGTTCCTCAAGTTTAAGTGAACTACGAGCCCCATTGTTAATCCTTTAAAGGAAATTATTTGTAAATTTCGACAAGTAGAACAATGAATGGAACAGGTGGACTGTTGAAATCATTGTATATATTGCTTCTAAATAGTCTAAGAAACATATATGCAAAGCATCCAAACAGTACAATTCGCCAATTATTTGATCTTCAAGTTTAAGTGAACTACGATCCCCATTGTTAATCCCTTAACGGAAATAATTTGTAATTTTCGACATGTAGAACAATGAATGGAACAGGTAGACGGTTGAAATCTTTGTATATATTGCTTCCATGTAGTCTAAGAAACATATATGCAAAGCATCCAAACAGTACCATTCGCCAATTTTTTATTCTTCAAGTTTACGTGAACAATGAGCCCCATTGTTAATCCTTTATCGGAAATTATTTGTAACTTTCGACAAGTAGAACATTGAATGGAACAGGTAGACGGTTGAAATCTTTGTATCTATTGCTTCTATATAGGATAAGAAACATATATGCAAAGCATCCAAACAGTACCATTCGCCACTATCTTGTTCATCAAGTTTAAGTAAACTACGATCCCCATTGTTAATCCCTTAACGGAAATAATTTGTAATTTTCGACATGTAGAACAATGAATGGAACACGTAGACGGTTGAAATCTTTGTATATATTGCTTCCATATAGTCTAAGAAACATGTACGCAAAGCATCCAAACAGTACAATTCGCCAATTTTTTGTTCTTCAAGTTTAAGTGAACAACGAGCCCCATTGTTAATCCTTTAAAGGAAATTATTTGTAAATTTCGACAAGTAGAACAATGATTGGAACACGTAGACGGTTGAAATCTTTGTATATATTGCTTCCATATAGTCAAAGAAACATGTACGCAAAGCATCCAAACAGTACAATTCGCCAATTTTTTGTTCTTCAAGTTTAAGTAAACTACGATCCCCATTGTTAATCCCTTAACGGAAATTATTTGTAACTTTCGACAAGTAGAACAATGAATGGAACACGTAGACGGTTGAAATCTTTGTATATATTGCTTCCATATAGTCTAAGAAACATATATGCAAAGCATCCAAACAGCACAATTCGCCAATTTATTGTTCTTCAAGTTTAAGTGAACAACGAGCCCCATTGTTAATCCTTTAAAGGAAATTATTTGTAAATTTCGGCAAGTAGAACAATGAATGGAATAGGTAGACGGTTGAAATCATTGTATATATTGCTTCTATATAGTCTAAGAAACATAAATGCAAATCATCCAAACAGTACAATTCGCCAATTTCTTGTTCTTCAAGTTTAAGTAAACTACGATCCCCATTGTTAATCCCTTAACGGAAATTATTTGTAACATTCGACAAGTAGAACAATGAATGGAACAGGTAGACGGTTGAAATCTTTGTATATATTGCTTCTATATAGTCTAAGAAACATATATGCAAATCATCCAAACAGTACAATTCGCCAATTATTTGATCTTCAAGTTTAAGTGAACTACGAGCCCCATTGTTAATACTTTAACGGAAATTATTTGTAACTTGCGACAAGTAGAACAATGAATGGAACAGGTAGACGGTTGAAATCAATGTATATATTGCTTCTTTATAGTCTAAGAAACATATATGCAAAGCATCCAAACAGTACCATACGCCACTTTTTTGTTCTTCAAGTTTAAGTGAACTACGATCCCCATTGTTAATCCCTTAACGGAAATTATTTGTAACATTCGACAAGTAGAACAGTGAATGGAACAGGTAGACGGTTGAAATCTTTGTATATATTGCTTCTATATAGTATAAGAAACATATATGCAAAGCATCCAAACAGTACCATTCGCCAATTTTTTGTTCTTCAAGTTTAAGTGAACAATGAGCCCCATTGTTAATCCTTTATCGGAAATTATTTGTAACTTTCGACAAGTAGAACATTGAATGGAACAGGTAGACGGTTGAAATCTTTGAATCTATTGCTTCTATATAGTATAAGAAACATATATGCAAAGCATCCAAACAGTACCATTCGCCAATTTTTTGTTCTTCAAGTTTAAGTGAACTGCGAGCTCCATTGTTAATCCTTTAAAGGAAATTATTTGTAACTTTCGACAAGTAGAACAATGAATGGAACAGGTAGACTGTTGAAATCATTGTATATATTGCTTCTATATAGTCTAAGAAACATTTATGCAAAGCATCCAAACAGTACAATTCGCCAATTTTTTGTTCTTCAAGTTTAAGTAAACTACGATCCCCATTGTTAATCCCTTAACGGAAATTATTTGTAACTTTCGACAAGTAGAACAGTGAATGGAACAGGTAGACGGTTGAAATCTTTGTATATATTGCTTCTATATAGTATAAGAAACATATATGCAAAGCATCCAAACAGTACAATTCGCCAATTTTTTGTTCTTCAAGTTTAAGTGAACAATGAGCCCCAATGGTTAATCCGTTATCGGAAATTATTTGTAACTTTCGACAAGTAGAACAATGAATGGAACAGGTAGATGGTTTAAATCTTTGTATATATTGCTTCTATATAGTCTAAGAAACATATATGCAAAGCATCCAAACAGTACCATTCGCCAATTTTTTGTTCCTCAAGTTTAAGTGAACTACGAGCCCCATTGTTAATCCTTTATCGGAAATTATTTGTAACTTTCGACAAGTAGAACATTGAATGGAACAGGTAGACGGTTGAAATCTTTAAATCTATTGCTTCTATATAGTATAAGAAACATATATGCAAAGCATCCAAACAGTACCATTCGCCAATTTTTTGTTCTTCAAGTTTAAGTAAACTACGATCCCCATTGTTAATCCCTTAACGGAAATTATTTGTAACTTTCGACAAGTAGAACAATGAATGGAACACGTAGACGGTTGAAATCTTTGTATATATTGCTTCCATATAGTCTAAGAAACATGTACGCAAAGCATCCAAACAGTACAATTCGCCAATTTCTTGTTCTTCAAGTTTAAGTAAACTACGATCCCCATTGTTAATCCCTTAACGGAAATTATTTGTAACTTTCGACAAGTAGAACAATGAATGGAACAGGTAGACGGTTGAAATCTTTGTATATATTGCTTCTATATAGTCTAAGAAACATATATGCAAATCATCCAAACAGTACAATTCGCCAATTATTTGATCTTCAAGTTTAAGTGAACTACGAGCCCCATTGTTAATACTTTAACGGAAATTATTTGTAACTTGCGACAAGTAGAACAATGAATGGAACAGGTAGACGGTTGAAATCAATGTATATATTGCTTCTTTATAGTCTAAGAAACATATATGCAAAGCATCCAAACAGTACCATACGCCACTTTTTTGTTCTTCAAGTTTAAGTGAACTACGATCCCCATTGTTAATCCCTTAACGGAAATTATTTGTAACTTTCGGCAAGTAGAACAATGAATGGAATAGGTAGACGGTTGAAATCTTTGTATATATTGCTTCTATATAGTATAAGAAACATATATGCAAAGCAGCCAAACAGTACCATTCGCCAATTTTTTGTTCTTCAAGTTTAAGTGAACAATGTGCCCCATTGTTAATCCTTTATCGGAAATTATTTGTAACTTTCGACAAGTAGAACATTGAATGGAACAGGTAGACGGTTGAAATCTTTGAATCTATTGCTTCTATATAGTATAAGAAACATATATGCAAAGCATCCAAACAGTACCATTCGCCAATTTTTTGTTCTTCAAGTTTAAGTGAACTGCGAGCTCCATTGTTAATCCTTTAAAGGAAATTATTTGTAACTTTCGACAAGTAGAACAATGAATGGAACAGGTAGACTGTTGAAATCATTGTATATATTGCTTCTATATAGTCTAAGAAACATTTATGCAAAGCATCCAAACAGTACAATTCGCCAATTTTTTGTTCTTCAAGTTTAAGTAAACTACGATCCCCATTGTTAATCCCTTAACGGAAATTATTTGTAACTTTCGACAAGTAGAACAGTGAATGGAACAGGTAGACGGTTGAAATCTTTGTATATATTGCTTCTATATAGTATAAGAAACATATATGCAAAGCATCCAAACAGTACAATTCGCCAATTTTTTGTTCTTCAAGTTTAAGTGAACAATGAGCCCCAATGGTTAATCCGTTATCGGAAATTATTTGTAACTTTCGACAAGTAGAACAATGAATGGAACAGGTAGATGGTTTAAATCTTTGTATATATTGCTTCTATATAGTCTAAGAAACATATATGCAAAGCATCCAAACAGTACCATTCGCCAATTTTTTGTTCCTCAAGTTTAAGTGAACTACGAGCCCCATTGTTAATCCCTTAACTTAAATTATTTGTAACTTTCGACAAGTAGAACAGTGAATGGAACTGGTAGACTGTTGAAATCATTGTATATATTGCTTCTAAATAGTCTAAGAAACATATATGCAAAGCATCCAAACAGTACAATTCGCCAATTTTTTGTTCTTCAAGTTTAAGTGAACAATGAGCCCCATTGTTAATCCTTTATCGGAAATTATTTGTAACTTTCGACAAGTAGAACATTGAATGGAACAGGTAGACGGTTGAAATCTTTAAATCTATTGCTTCTATATAGTATAAGAAACATATATGCAAAGCATCCAAACAGTACCATTCGCCAATTTTTTGTTCTTCAAGTTTAAGTAAACTACGATCCCCATTGTTAATCCCTTAACGGAAATTATTTCTAACTTTCGACAAGTAGAACAATGAATGGAACACGTAGACGGTTGAAATCTTTGTATATATTGCTTCCATATAGTCTAAGAAACATGTACGCAAAGCATCCAAACAGTACAATTCGCCAATTTTTTGTTCTTCAAGTTTAAGTGAACTACGATCCCCATTGTTAATCCCTTAACTTAAATTATTTGTAACTTTCGACAAGTAGAACAGTGAATGGAACAGGTAGACTGTTGAAATCATTGTATATATTGCTTCTATATAGTCTAAGAAACATTTATGCAAAGCATCCAAACAGTACAATTCGCCAATTTTTTGTTCTTCAAGTTTAAGTAAACTACGATCCCCATTGTTAATCCCTTAACGGAAATTATTTGTAACTTTCGACAAGTAGAACAATGAATGGAACACGTAGACGGTTGAAATCTTTGTATATATTGCTTCCATATAGTCTAAGAAACATATATGCAAAGCATCCAAACAGCACAATTCGCCAATTTATTGTTCTTCAAGTTTAAGTGAACAACGAGCCCCATTGTTAATCCTTTAAAGGAAATTATTTGTAAATTTCGGCAAGTAGAACAATGAATGGAATAGGTAGACGGTTGAAATCATTGTATATATTGCTTCTATATAGTCTAAGAAACATAAATGCAAATCATCCAAACAGTACAATTCGCCAATTTCTTGTTCTTCAAGTTTAAGTAAACTACGATCCCCATTGTTAATCCCTTAACGGAAATTATTTGTAACTTTCGACAAGTAGAACAATGAATGGAACAGGTAGACGGTTGAAATCTTTGTATATATTGCTTCTATATAGTCTAAGAAACATATATGCAAATCATCTAAACAGTACAATTCGCCAATTATTTGATCTTCAAGTTTAAGTGAACTACGAGCCCCATTGTTAATACTTTAACGGAAATTATTTGTAACTTGCGACAAGTAGAACAATGAATGGAACAGGTAGACGGTTGAAATCAATGTATATATTGCTTCTTTATAGTCTAAGAAACATATATGCAAAGCATCCAAACAGTACCATACGCCACTTTTTTGTTCTTCAAGTTTAAGTGAACTACGATCCCCATTGTTAATCCCTTAACGGAAATTATTTGTAACTTTCGACAAGTAGAACAGTGAATGGAACAGGTAGACGGTTGAAATCTTTGTATATATTGCTTCTATATAGTATAAGAAACATATATGCAAAGCATCCAAACAGTAAAATTCGCAAATTTTTTGTTCTTCAAGTTTAAGTGAACAATGAGCCCCAATGGTTAATCCGTTATCGGAAATTATTTATAACTTTTGACAAGTAGAACAATGAATGGAAAAGGTAGACGGTTGAAATCTTTGTATATATTGCTTCTATATAGTCTAAGAAACATATATGCAAAGCATCCAAACAGTACCATTCGCCAATTTTTTGTTCTTCAAGTTTAAGTGAACAATGAGCACCAATGGTTAATACTTTATCGGAAATTATTTGTAATTTTCGACAAGTAGAACAATGAATGGAACAGTTAGACGGTTGAAATATTTGTATATATTGCTTCTATGTAGTCTACGAAACATATATGCAAAGCATCCAAACAGTACAATTCGCCAATTTTTTGTTCTTCAAGTTTAAGTGAACAATGAGCCCCATTGTTAATCCATTATCGGAAATTATTTGTAATTTTCGACAAGTAGAACAGTGAATGGGACTGGTAGACGATTGAAATCTTTGTATATATTGCTTCTATATAGTATAAGAAACATATATGCAAAGCATCCAAACAGTACAATTCGCCAATTTTTTGTTCTTCAAGTTTAAGTAAACTACGATCCCCATTGTTAATCCCTTAACGGAAATTATTTGTAACTTTCGACAAGTAGAACAGTGAATGGAACAGGTAGACGGTTGAAATCTTTGTATATATTGCTTCTATATAGTATAAGAAACATATATGCAAAGCATCCAAACAGTACAATTCGCCAATTTTTTGTTCTTCAAGTTTAAGTGAACAATGAGCCCCAATGGTTAATCCGTTATCGGAAATTATTTGTAACTTTCGACAAGTAGAACAATGAATGGAACAGGTAGATGGTTTAAATCTTTGTATATATTGCTTCTATATAGTCTAAGAAACATATATGCAAAGCATCCAAACAGTACCATTCGCCAATTTTTTGTTCCTCAAGTTTAAGTGAACTACGAGCCCCATTGTTAATCCTTTATCGGAAATTATTTGTAACTTTCGACAAGTAGAACATTGAATGGAACAGGTAGACGGTTGAAATCTTTAAATCTATTGCTTCTATATAGTATAAGAAACATATATGCAAAGCATCCAAACAGTACCATTCGCCAATTTTTTGTTCTTCAAGTTTAAGTAAACTACGATCCCCATTGTTAATCCCTTAACGGAAATTATTTGTAACTTTCGACAAGTAGAACAATGAATGGAACACGTAGACGGTTGAAATCTTTGTATATATTGCTTCCATATAGTCTAAGAAACATGTACGCAAAGCATCCAAACAGTACAATTCGCCAATTTTTTGTTCTTCAAGTTTAAGTGAACTACGATCCCCATTGTTAATCCCTTAACTTAAATTATTGGTAACTTTCGACAAGTAGAACAGTGAATGGAACAGGTAGACTGTTGAAATCATTGTATATATTGCTTCTATATAGTCTAAGAAACATTTATGCAAAGCATCCAAACAGCACAATTCGCCAATTTATTGTTCTTCAAGTTTAAGTGAACAACGAGCCCCATTGTTAATCCTTTCAAGGAAATTATTTGTAAATTTCGGCAAGTAGAACAATGAATGGAATAGGTAGACGGTTGAAATCATTGTATATATTGCTCCTATATAGTCTAAGAAACATAAATGCAAATCATCCAAACAGTACAATTCGCCAATTTCTTGTTCTTCAAGTTTAAGTAAACTACGATCCCCATTGTTAATCCCTTAACGGAAATTATTTGTAACTTTCGACAAGTAGAACAATGAATGGAACAGGTAGACGGTTGAAATCTTTGTATATATTGCTTCTATATAGTCTAAGAAACATATATGCAAATCATCCAAACAGTACAATTCGCCAATTATTTGATCTTCAAGTTTAAGTGAACTACGAGCCCCATTGTTAATACTTTAACGGAAATTATTTGTAACTTGCGACAAGTAGAACAATGAATGGAACAGGTAGACGGTTGAAATCAATGTATATATTGCTTCTTTATAGTCTAAGAAACATATATGCAAAGCATCCAAACAGTACCATACGCCACTTTTTTGTTCTTCAAGTTTAAGTGAACTACGATCCCCATTGTTAATCCCTTAACGGAAATTATTTGTAACTTTCGGCAAGTAGAACAATGAATGGAATAGGTAGACGGTTGAAATCTTTGTATATATTGCTTCTATATAGTATAAGAAACATATATGCAAAGCATCCAAACAGTACCATTCGCCAATTTTTTGTTCTTCAAGTTTAAGTGAACAATGTGCCCCATTGTTAATCCTTTATCGGAAATTATTTGTAACTTTCGACAAGTAGAACATTGAATGGAACAGGTAGACGGTTGAAATCTTTGAATCTATTGCTTCTATATAGTATAAGAAACATATATGCAAAGCATCCAAACAGTACAATTCGCCAATTTTTTGTTCTTCAAGTTTAAGTAAACTACGATCCCCATTGTTAATCCCTTAACGGAAATTATTTGTAACTTTCGACAAGTAGAACAGTGAATGGAACAGGTAGACGGTTGAAATCTTTGTATATATTGCTTCTATATAGTATAAGAAACATATATGCAAAGCATCCAAACAGTACAATTCGCCAATTTTTTGTTCTTCAAGTTTAAGTGAACAATGAGCCCCATTGTTAATCCATTATCGGAAATTATTTGTAATTTTCGACAAGTAGAACAGTGAATGGGACTGGTAGACGATTGAAATCTTTGTATATATTGCTTCTATATAGTATAAGAAACATATATGCAAAGCATCCAAACAGTACAATTCGCCAATTTTTTGTTCTTCAAGTTTAAGTAAACTACGATCCCCATTGTTAATCCCTTAACGGAAATTATTTGTAACTTTCGACAAGTAGAACAGTGAATGGAACAGGTAGACGGTTGAAATCTTTGTATATATTGCTTCTATATAGTATAAGAAACATATATGCAAAGCATCCAAACAGTACAATTCGCCAATTTTTTGTTCTTCAAGTTTAAGTGAACAATGAGCCCCAATGGTTAATCCGTTATCGGAAATTATTTGTAACTTTCGACAAGTAGAACAATGAATGGAACAGGTAGATGGTTTAAATCTTTGTATATATTGCTTCTATATAGTCTAAGAAACATATATGCAAAGCATCCAAACAGTACCATTCGCCAATTTTTTGTTCCTCAAGTTTAAGTGAACTACGAGCCCCATTGTTAATCCTTTATCGGAAATTATTTGTAACTTTCGACAAGTAGAACAATGAATGGAACACGTAGACGGTTGAAATCTTTGTATATATTGCTTCCATATAGTCTAAGAAACATATATGCAAAGCATCCAAACAGCACAATTCGCCAATTTATTGTTCTTCAAGTTTAAGTGAACAACGAGCCCCATTGTTAATCCTTTAAAGGAAATTATTTGTAAATTTCGGCAAGTAGAACAATGAATGGAATAGGTAGACGGTTGAAATCATTGTATATATTGCTTCTATATAGTCTAAGAAACATAAATGCAAATCATCCAAACAGTACAATTCGCCAATTTCTTGTTCTTCAAGTTTAAGTAAACTACGATCCCCATTGTTAATCCCTTAACGGAAATTATTTGTAACTTTCGACAAGTAGAACAATGAATGGAACACGTAGACGGTTGAAATCTTTGTATATATTGCTTCTATATAGTCTAAGAAACATTTATGCAAAGCATCCAAACAGCACAATTCGCCAATTTATTGTTCTTCAAGTTTAAGTGAACAACGAGCCCCATTGTTAATCCTTTAAAGGAAATTATTTGTAAATTTCGGCAAGTAGAACAATGAATGGAATAGGTAGACGGTTGAAATCATTGTATATATTGCTCCTATATAGTCTAAGAAACATAAATGCAAATCATCCAAACAGTACAATTCGC
This sequence comes from Cerceris ruficornis, assembly GCA_963989415.1. Lineage (NCBI taxonomy): Eukaryota > Metazoa > Arthropoda > Insecta > Hymenoptera > Crabronidae > Cerceris > Cerceris ruficornis. The sequence continues at coordinate 192,323 of CAXDIW010000337.1, read as the reverse complement.
CAATTTCTTGTTCTTCAAGTTTAAGTAAACTACGATCCCCATTGTTAATCCCTTAACGGAAATTATTTGTAACTTTCGACAAGTAGAACAATGAATGGAACAGGTAGACGGTTGAAATCTTTGTATATATTGCTTCTATATAGTCTAAGAAACATATATGCAAATCATCCAAACAGTACAATTCGCCAATTATTTGATCTTCAAGTTTAAGTGAACTACGAGCCCCATTGTTAATACTTTAACGGAAATTTTTTGTAACTTGCGACAAGTAGAACAATGAATGGAACAGGTAGACGGTTGAAATCAATGTATATATTGCTTCTTTATAGTCTAAGAAACATATATGCAAAGCATCCAAACAGTACCATACGCCACTTTTTTGTTCTTCAAGTTTAAGTGAACTACGATCCCCAATGGTTAATCCGTTATCGGAAATTATTTGTAACTTTCGACAAGTAGAACAGTGAATGGAACAGGTAGACGGTTGAAATCTTTGTATATATTGCTTCTATATAGTATAAGAAACATATATGCAAAGCATCCAAACAGTACAATTCGCCAATTTTTTGTTCTTCAAGTTTAAGTGAACAATGAGCCCCAATGGTTAATCCGTTATCGGAAATTATTTGTAACTTTCGACAAGTAGAACAATGAATGGAACAGGTAGATGGTTTAAATCTTTGTATATATTGCTTCTATATAGTCTAAGAAACATATATGCAAAGCATCCAAACAGTACCATTCGCCAATTTTTTGTTCCTCAAGTTTAAGTGAACTACGAGCCCCATTGTTAATCCCTTAACTTAAATTATTTGTAACTTTCGACAAGTAGAACAGTGAATGGAACAGGTAGACTGTTGAAATCATTGTATATATTGCTTCTAAATAGTCTAAGAAACATATATGCAAAGCATCCAAACAGTACAATTCGCCAATTTTTTGTTCTTCAAGTTTAAGTGAACAATGAGCCCCATTGTTAATCCTTTATCGGAAATTATTTGTAACTTTCGACAAGTAGAACATTGAATGGAACAGGTAGACGGTTGAAATCTTTAAATCTATTGCTTCTATATAGTATAAGAAACATATATGCAAAGCATCCAAACAGTACCATTCGCCAATTTTTTGTTCTTCAAGTTTAAGTAAACTACGATCCCCATTGTTAATCCCTTAACGGAAATTATTTCTAACTTTCGACAAGTAGAACAATGAATGGAACACGTAGACGGTTGAAATCTTTGTATATATTGCTTCCATATAGTCTAAGAAACATGTACGCAAAGCATCCAAACAGTACAATTCGCCAATTTTTTGTTCTTCAAGTTTAAGTGAACTACGATCCCCATTGTTAATCCCTTAACTTAAATTATTTGTAACTTTCGACAAGTAGAACAGTGAATGGAACAGGTAGACTGTTGAAATCATTGTATATATTGCTTCTATATAGTCTAAGAAACATTTATGCAAAGCATCCAAACAGTACAATTCGCCAATTTTTTGTTCTTCAAGTTTAAGTAAACTACGATCCCCATTGTTAATCCCTTAACGGAAATTATTTGTAACTTTCGACAAGTAGAACAATGAATGGAACACGTAGACGGTTGAAATCTTTGTATATATTGCTTCCATATAGTCTAAGAAACATATATGCAAAGCATCCAAACAGCACAATTCGCCAATTTATTGTTCTTCAAGTTTAAGTGAACAACGAGCCCCATTGTTAATCCTTTAAAGGAAATTATTTGTAAATTTCGGCAAGTAGAACAATGAATGGAATAGGTAGACGGTTGAAATCATTGTATATATTGCTTCTATATAGTCTAAGAAACATAAATGCAAATCATCCAAACAGTACAATTCGCCAATTTCTTGTTCTTCAAGTTTAAGTAAACTACGATCCCCATTGTTAATCCCTTAACGGAAATTATTTGTAACTTTCGACAAGTAGAACAATGAATGGAACAGGTAGACGGTTGAAATCTTTGTATATATTGCTTCTATATAGTCTAAGAAACATATATGCAAATCATCTAAACAGTACAATTCGCCAATTATTTGATCTTCAAGTTTAAGTGAACTACGAGCCCCATTGTTAATACTTTAACGGAAATTATTTGTAACTTGCGACAAGTAGAACAATGAATGGAACAGGTAGACGGTTGAAATCTTTGTATATATTGCTTCTATATAGTATAAGAAACATATATGCAAAGCATCCAAACAGTACAATTCGCAAATTTTTTGTTCTTCAAGTTTAAGTGAACAATGAGCCCCAATGGTTAATCCGTTATCGGAAATTATTTATAACTTTTGACAAGTAGAACAATGAATGGAAAAGGTAGACGGTTGAAATCTTTGTATATATTGCTTCTATATAGTCTAAGAAACATATATGCAAAGCATCCAAACAGTACCATTCGCCAATTTTTTGTTCTTCAAGTTTAAGTGAACAATGAGCACCAATGGTTAATACTTTATCGGAAATTATTTGTAATTTTCGACAAGTAGAACAATGAATGGAACAGTTAGACGGTTGAAATATTTGTATATATTGCTTCTATGTAGTCTACGAAACATATATGCAAAGCATCCAAACAGTACAATTCTCCAATTTTTTGTTCTTCAAGTTTAAGTGAACAATGAGCCCCATTGTTAATCCATTATCGGAAATTATTTGTAATTTTCGACAAGTAGAACAGTGAATGGAACTGGTAGACGATTGAAATCTTTGTATATATTGCTTCTATATAGTATAAGAAACATATATGCAAAGCATCCAAACAGTACAATTCGCCAATTTTTTGTTATTCAAGTTTAAGTGAACAATGAGCCCCAATGGTTAATCCGTTATCGGAAATTAATTGTAACTTTCGACAAGAAGAACAATGAATGGAAAAGGTAGACGGTTGAAATCTTTGTATATATTGCTTCTATATAGTCTAAGAAACATATATGCAAAGCATCCAAACAGTACCATTCGCCAATTTTTTGTTCTTCAAGTTTAAGTGAACAATGAGCCCCAATGGATAATCCGTTATCGGAAATTATTTGTAACTTTCGACAAGAAGAACAATGAATGGAAAAGGTAGACGGTTGAAATCTTTGTATATATTGCTTCTATATAGTCTAAGAAACATATATGCAAAGCATCCAAACAGTACAATTCGCCACTTTTTTGTTCTTCAAGTTTAAGTGAATAACGAGCCCCATTGTTAATCCTTTAAAGGAAATTATTTGTAAATTTCGACAAGTAGAACAATGATTGGAACACGTAGACGGTTGAAATCTTTGTATATATTGCTTCTATATAATCTAAAAAACATATATGCAAAGCATCCAAACAGTACAATTCGCCAATTTTTTGTTCTTCAAGTTGAAGTGAACAATGAGCCCCAATGGTTAATCCTTTATCGGAAATTATTTGTAACTTTCGACAAGTAGAACATTGAATGGAACAGGTAGACGGTTGAAATCATTGTATATATTGCTTCTATATAGCCTACGAAACATATATGCAAAGCATCCAAACAGTACAATTCGACAATTTTTTGTTCTTCAAGTTTAAGTGAACTACGATCCCCATTGTTAATCCTTTAACGGAAATTAATTGTAACTTTCTACAAGTAGAACAATGATTGGAACACGCAGACGGTTGAAATCTTTGTATATATTGCTTCCATGTAGTCTAAGAAACATATATGCAAAGCATCCAAACAGTACCATTCGCCAATTTTTTATTCTTCAAGTTTACGTGAACAATGAGCCCCATTGTTAATCCTTTATCGGAAATTATTTGTAACTTTCGACAAGTAGAACATTGAATGGAACAGGTAGACGGTTGAAATCTTTGTATCTATTGCTTCTATATAGGATAAGAAACATATATGCAAAGCATCCAAACAGTACCATTCGCCACTTTCTTGTTCATCAAGTTTAAGTAAACTACGATCCCCATTGTTAATCCCTTAACGGAAATAATTTGTAATTTTCGACATGTAGAACAATGAATGGAACAGGTAGACGGTTGAAATCTTTGTATATATTGCTTCTATATAATCTAAGAAACATATATGCAAAGCTTCCAAACAGTACCATTCGCCAATTTTTTGTTCTTCAAGTTTAAGTGAACTACGAGCCCCATTGTTAATACTTTAACGGAAATTATTTGTAACTTGCGAGAAGTAGAACAATGAATGGAACTGGTAGCCGGTTGAAATCAATGTATATATTGCTTCTATATAGTCTAAGAAACATATATGCAAAGCATCCAAACAGTACCATTCGCCAATTTTTTGTTCTTCAACTTTAAGTGAACGACGAGCCCCATTGTTAATCCTTTAAAGGAAATTATTTGTAAATTTCGACAAGTAGAACAATGAATGGAACAGGTAGACGGTTGCAATCATTGTATATATTGCTTCTATATAGTCTAATAAACATATATGCAAAGCATCCAAACAGTACCATTCGCCAATTTTTTGTTCTTCAAGTTTAGTGAACAATGAGCCCCAATGGTTAATCCTTTATCGGAAATTATTTGTAATTTTCGACAAGTAGAACAATGAATGGAACAGGTAGACGGTTGAAATCTTTGTATATATTGCTTCTATATAATCTAAGAAACATATATGCAAAGCATCCAAACAGTACAATTCGCCAATTATTTCATCTTCATGTTTAAGTGAACGACGAGCCCCATTGATAATCCTTTAAAGGAAATTATTTGTAAATTTCGACAAGTAGGACAATGATTGGAACACGTAGACGGTTGAAATCTTTGTATATATTGCTTCCATATAGTCTAAGAAACATGTACGCAAAGCATCCAATCAGTACCATTCGCCAATTTTTTGTTCTTCAAGTTTAAGTGAACAATGAGCCCCATTGTTAATCCTTTATCGGAAATTATTTGTAACTTTCGACAAGTAGAACATTGAATGGAACAGGTAGACGGTTGAAATCTTTGTATCTATTGCTTCTATATAGTCTAAGAAACATATATGCAAAGCATCCAAACAGTACCATTCGCCAATTTTTTGTTCTTCAAGTTTAAGTGAACAATGAGCCCCATTGTTAATCCTTTATCGGAAATTATTTGTAACTTTCGACAAGTAGAACAATGAATGGAACAGGTAGACGGTTGAAATCCTTGCATATATTGCTTCCATATAGTCTAAGAAACATGTACGCAAAGCATCCAAACAGTACCATTCGCCAATTTTTTGTCCTTCAATTTTAAGTGAACTACGAGCCCCATTGTTAATCCTTTAAAGGAAATTATTTGTAACTTTCGACAAGTAGAACATTGAATGGAACAGGTAGACGGTTGAAATCTTTGTATCTATTGCTTCTATATAGTCTAAGAAACATTTATGCAAAGCATCCAAACAGTACCATTCGCCAATTTTTTGTTCTTCAAGTTTAAGTGAACAATGAGCCCCATTGTTAATCCTTTATCGGAAATTATTTGTAACTTTCGACAAGTAGAACAATGAATGGAACAGGTAGAAGGTTGAAATCCTTGCATATATTGCTTCCATATAGTCTAAGAAACATGTACGCAAAGCATCCAAACAGTACCATTCGCCAATTTTTTGTCCTTCAATTTTAAGTGAACTACGAGCCCCATTGTTAATCCTTTAAAGGAAATTATTTGTAAATTTCGACAAGTAGAACAATGAATGGAACTGGTAGACGGTTGAAATCTTTTTATATATTGCTTCTATATAGCCTAATAAACATATATGCAAAGCATCCAAACAGTGCCAGTCGCCAATTTTTTGTTCTTCAAGTTTAAGTGAACAACGAGGCACATTGATAATCATGAAACGGAAATTATTTGTAACTTTCGACAAGATGAACAATGAATAGAACAGGTAGACGGTTGAAATCTTTGTATATGTTGCTTCTATATAGTCTAAGAAACCTATATGCGAAGCATCTAAACAGTAACATTCGCCAATTTTTTGATCTTCAAGTTTAAGTGAACAGCGAGCCCCATTCATAATCATGAAATGGAAATTATTTGTAACTTTCGACAAGTAGAACAGTGAATGGAACAGGTAGACGGTTGAAATCTTTGTATATATTGCTTCTACATAGTATAAGAAACATATGCAAAGCATCCAAACAGTACAATTCGCCAATTTTTTGTTCTTCAAGTTTAAGTGAACAATGAGCCCCAATGGTTAATCCGTTATCGGAAATTATTTGTAACTTTCGACAAGTAGAACAATGAATGGAACAGGTAGACGGTTGAAATCTTTGTATATATTGCTTCTATATAGTCTAAGAAACATATATGCAAATCATCCAAACAGTACAATTCGCCAATTATTTGATCTTCAAGTTTAAGTGAACTACGAGCCCCATTGTTAATACTTTAACGGAAATTATTTGTAACTTTCGACAAGATGAACAATGAATAGAACAGGTAGACGGTTGAAATCTTTGTATATGTTGCTTCTATATAGTCTAAGAAACCTATATGCGAAGCATCCAAACAGTACTATTCGCCAATTTTTTGTTCTTCAAGTTTAAGTGAACTACGAGCCCCATTGTTAATCCTTTAAAGGAAATTATTTGTAAATTTCGGCAAGTAGAACAATGAATGGAATAGGTAGACGGTTGAAATCATTGTATATATTGCTTCTATATAGTCTAAGAAACATATATGCAAATCATCCAAACAGTACAATTCGCCAATTTCTTGTTCTTCAAGTTTAAGTAAACTACGATCCCCATTGTTAATCCCTTAACGGAAATTATTTGTAACTTTCGACAAGTAGAACAATGAATGGAACAGGTAGACGGTTGAAATCTTTGTATATATTGCTTCTATATAGTCTAAGAAACATATATGCAAATCATCCAAACAGTACAATTCGCCAATTATTTGATCTTCAAGTTTAAGTGAACTACGAGCCCCATTGTTAATACTTTAACGGAAATTATTTGTAACTTTCGACAAGTAGAACATTGAATGGAACAGGTAGACGGTTGAAGTCTTTGTATCTATTGCTTCTATATAGACTAAGAAACATATATGCAAAGCATCCAAACAGTACCATTCGCCAATTTTTTGTTCTTCAAGTTTAAGTGAACAATGAGCCCCATTGTTAATCCTTTATCGGAAATTATTTGTAACTTTCGACAAGTAGAACAATGAATGGAACAGGTAGACGGTTGAAATCCTTGCATATATTGCTTCCATATAGTCTAAGAAACATTTACGCAAAGCATCCAAACAGTACCATTCGCCAATTTTTTGTCCTTCAATTTTAAGTGAACTACGAGCCCCATTGTTAATCCTTTAAAGGAAATTATTTGTAACTTTCGACAAGTAGAACATTGAATGGAACAGGTAGACGGTTGAAATCTTTGTATCTATTGCTTCTATATAGTCTAAGAAACATTTATGCAAAGCATCCAAACAGTACCATTCGCCAATTTTTTGTTCTTCAAGTTTAAGTGAACAATGAGCCCCATTGTTAATCCTTTATCGGAAATTATTTGTAACTTTCGACAAGTAGAACAATGAATGGAACAGGTAGACGGTTGAAATCCTTGCATATATTGCTTCCATATAGTCTAAGAAACATGTACGCAAAGCATCCAAACAGTACCATTCGCCAATTTTTTGTCCTTCAATTTTAAGTGAACTACGAGCCCCATTGTTAATCCTTTAAAGGAAATTATTTGTAACTTTCGACAAGTAGAACAATGAATGGAACTGGTAGACGGTTGAAATCTTTTTATATATTGCTTCTATATAGCCTAATAAACATATATTCAAAGCATCCAAACAGTGCCAGTCGCCAACTTTTTGTTCTTCAAGTTTAAGTGAACAACGAGGCACATTGATAATCATGAAACGGAAATTATTTGTAACTTTCGACAAGATGAACAATGAATAGAACAGGTAGACGGTTGAAATCTTTGTATATGTTGCTTCTATATAGTCTAAGAAACCTATATGCGAAGCGTCCAAACAGTACAATTCGCCAATTATTTGATCTTCAAGTTAAGTGAACTACGAGCTCCATTGTTAATCCTTTAACGGAAATTATTTGTAACTTTCGACAAGTAGAACAATGAATGGAACAGGTAGACGGTTGAAATCTTTGTATATATTGCTTCTATATAGTCTAAGAAACATATATGCAAAGCGTCCAAACAGTACAATTCGCCAATTATTTGATCTTCAAGTTAAGTGAACTACGAGCTACATTGTTAATCCTTTAACGGAAATTAATTGTAACTTTCTACAAGTAGAACAATGATTGGAACACGTAGACGGTTGAAATCTTTGTATATATTGCTTCTATATAGTCTAAGAAACATATATGCAAAGCATCCAAACAGTACCATTCGCCAATTTTTTGTTCTTCAAGTTTAAGTGAACAATGAGACCCATTGTTAATCCTTTATCGGAAATTATTTGTAACTTTCGACAAGTAGATCAATGAATGGAACAGGTAGACGGTTGAAATCAATGTATATATTGCTTCTATATAGTCTAAGAAACATATATGCAAAGCATCCAAACAGTACAATTCGCCAATTTTTTGTTCTTCAAGTTTAAGTGAACAATGAGCCCCAATGGTTAATCCGTTATCGGAAATTATTTGTAGCTTTCGACAAGTAGAACAATGAATGGAACAGGTAGACGATTGAAATCCTTGTATATATTGCTTCCATATAGTCTAAGAAACATGTACGCAAAGCATCCAAACAGTACAATTCGCCAATTATTTGATCTTCAAGTTAAGTGAACTACGAGCCCCATTGTTAATCCTTTAACGGAAATTAATTGTAACTTTCTACAAGTAGAACAATGATTGGAACACGTAGACGGTTGAAATCTTTGTATATATTGCTTCTATATAGTGTTACAAACATATATGCAAAGCATCCAAACAGTACCATTCGCCAATTTTTTGTTCTTCAAGTTTAAGTGAACAATGAGCCCCATTGTTAATCCTTTATCGGAAATTATTTGTAACTTTCGACAAGTAGAACAATGAATGGAACAGGTAGACGGTTGAAATCCTTGTATATATTGCTTCCATATAGTCTAAGAAACATGTACGCAAAGCATCCAAACAGTACCATTCGCCAATCTTTTGTCCTTCAAGTTTAAGTGAACAATGAGCCCCATTGTTAATCCTTTATCGGAAATTATTTGTAACTTTCGACAAGTAGAACAATGAATCGAACAGGTAGACGGTTGAAATCTTTGTATATATTTCTTCTATATAATCTAAAAAACATATATGCAAAGCATCCAAACAGTACAATTCGCCAATTTTTTGTTCTTCAAGTTTAAGTGAACAATGAGCCCCAATGGTTAATCCTTTATCGGTAATTATTTGTAACTTTCGACAAGTAGAACAATGAATGGAACAGGTAGACGGTTGAAATCCTTGTATATATTGCGTCTATATAGTCTAAGAAACATATATGCAAAGCATCCAAACAGTACAATTCGCCAATTTTCTGTTCTTCAAGTTTTAGTAAACTACGAACCCCATTGTTAATCCGATATCGGAAATTATTTGTAACTTTCGACAAGTAGAACAATGAATGGAACTGGTAGACGGTTGAAATCTTTTTATATATTGCTTCTATATGGTCTAATAAACATATATGCAAAGCATCCAAACAGTACCAGTCGCCAATTTTTTGTTCTTCAAGTTTAAGTGAACAACGAGGCACATTGATAATCATGAAACGGAAATTATTTGTAACTTTCGACAAGATGAACAATGAATAGAACAGGTAGACGGTTGAAATCTTTGTATATGTTGCTTCTATATAGTCTAAGAAACCTATATGCGAAGCATCTAAACAGTAACATTCGCCAATTTTTTGATCTTCAAGTTTAAGTGAACAGCGAGCCCCATTGATAATCATGAAATGGAAATTATTTGTAACTTTCGACAAGTAGAACAGTGAATGGAACAGGTAGACGGTTGAAATCTTTGTATATATTGCTTCTATATAGTATAAGAAACATATATGCAAAGCATCCAAACAGTACAATTCGCCAATTTTTTGTTCTTCAAGATTAAGTGAACAATGAGCCCCAATGGTTAATCCGTTATCGGAAATTATTTGTAACTTTCGACAAGTAGAACAATGAATGGAACAGGTAGACGGTTGAAATCTTTGTACATATTGCTTCTATATAGTATAAGAAACATATATGCAAAGCATCCAAACAGTACCATTCGCCAATTTTTTGTTCTTCAAGTTTAAGTGAACTACGAGCCCCATTGTTAATCCTTTAAAGGAAATTATTTGTAAATTTCGACAAGTAGAACAATGAATGGAACAGGTATACTGTTGAAATCGTTGTATATATTGCTTCTATATAGTATAAGAAACATATATGCAAAGCATCCAAACAGTACAATTCGCCAATTTTTTGTTCTTCAAGTTTAAGTGAACAATGAGCCAGATTGTTAATCCTTTAAAGGAAATTATTTGTAACTTTCGACAAGTAGAACAATGAATGGAACAGGTAGACGGTTGAAATCTTTGTATATATTGCTTCTATATAGTCTAAGAAACATTTATGCAAAGCATCCAAACAGTACAATTCGCCAATTTTTTGTTCTTCAAGTTTAAGTGAACAATGAGCCCCAATGGTTAATCCTTTATCGGTAATTGTTTGTAAATTTCGGCAAGTAGAACAATGAATGGAACAGGTAGACGGTTGAAATCCTAGTATATATTGCTTCCATATAGTCTAAGAAACATGTACGCAAAGCATCCAAACAGTACCATTCGCCAATTTTTTGTCCTTCAAGTTTAAGTGAACAATGAGCCCCAATGGTTAATCCTTTATCGGTAATTATTTGTAACTTTCGACAAGTAGAACAATGAATGGAACAGGTAGACGGTTGAAATCCTAGTATATATTGCTTCCATATAGTCTAAGAAACATGTACGCAAAGCATCCAAACAGTACCATTCGCCAATTTTTTGTTCTTCAAGTTTAAGTGAACTACGAGCCCCATTGTTAATCCTTTAACGGAAATTAATTGTAACTTTCTACAAGTAGAACAATGATTGGAACACGTAGACGGTTGAAATCTTTGTATATATTGCTTCTATATAGTCTAAGAAACATATATGCAAAGCATCCAAACAGTACCAATCGCCAATTTTTTGTTCTTCAAGTTTAAGTGAACAATGAGCCCCATTGTTAATCCTTTATCGGAAATTATTTGTAACTTTCGACAAGTAGAACAATGAATGGAACAGGTAGACGCTTGAAATCCTTGTATATATTGCTTCCATATAGTCTAAGAAACATGTACGCAAAGCATCCAAACAGTACCATTCGCCAATCTTTTGTCCTTCAAGTTTAAGTGAACAATGAGCCCCATTGTTAATCCTTTATCGGAAATTATTTGTAACTTTCGACAAGTAGAACAATGAATCGAACAGGTAGACGGTTGAAATCTTTGTATATATTGCTTCTATATAATCTAAAAAACATATATGCAAAGCATCCAAACAGTACAATTCGCCAATTTTTTGTTCTTCAAGTTTAAGTGAACAATGAGCCCCAATGGTTAATCCTTTATCGGTAATTATTTGTAACTTTCGACAAGTAGAACAATGAATGGAACCGGTAGACGGTTGAAATCCTTGTATATATTGCGTCTATATAGTCTAAGAAACATATATGCAAAGCATCCAAACAGTACAATTCGCCAATTTTCTGTTCTTCAAGTTTTAGTAAACTACGATCCCCATTGTTAATCCCTTATCGGAAATTATTTGTAACTTTCGACAAGTAGAACAATGAATGGAACAGGTATACTGTTGAAATCGTTGTATATATTGCTTCTATATAGTATAAGAAACATATATGCAAAGCATCCAAACAGTACAATTCGCCAATTTTTTGTTCTTCAAGTTTAAGTGAACAATGAGCCAGATTGTTAATCCTTTAAAGGAAATTATTTGTAACTTTCGACAAGTAGAACAATGAATGGAACAGGTAGACGGTTGAAATCTTTGTATATATTGCTTCTATATAGTCTAAGAAACATTTATGCAAAGCATCCAAACAGTACAATTCGCCAATTTTTTGTTCTTCAAGTTTAAGTGAACAATGAGCCCCAATGGTTAATCCTTTATCGGTAATTGTTTGTAAATTTCGGCAAGTAGAACAATGAATGGAACAGGTAGACGGTTGAAATCCTAGTATATATTGCTTCCATATAGTCTAAGAAACATGTACGCAAAGCATCCAAACAGTACCATTCGCCAATTTTTTGTCCTTCAAGTTTAAGTGAACAATGAGCCCCAATGGTTAATCCGTTATCGGAAATTATTTGTAACTTTCGACAAGTAGAACAATGAATGGAACAGGTAGACGGTTGAAATCTTTGTATATATTGCTTCCATATAGTATAAGAAACATATATGCAAAGCATCCAAACAGTACCATTCGCCAATTTTTTGTTCTTCAAGTTTAAGTGAACTACGAGCCCCATTGTTAATCCTTTAAAGGAAATTATTTGTAAATTTCGACAAGTAGAACAATGAATGGAACAGGTAGACTGTTGAAATCATTGTATATATTGCTTCTATATAGTATAAGAAACATATATGCAAAGCATCCAAACAGTACAATTCGCCAATTTTTTGTTCTTCAAGTTTAAGTGAAAAATGAGCCCCATTGTTAATCCTTTAAAGGAAATTATTTGTAAATTTCTGCAAGTAGAACAATGAATGGAACAGGTAGACGGTTGAAATCCTTGTATATATTGCTTCCATATAGTCTAAGAAACATGTACGCAAAGCATCCAAACAGTACCATTCGCCAATTTTTTGTCCTTCAAGTTTAAGTGAACAATGAGCACCATTGTTAATCCTTTATCGGAAATTATTTGTAACTTTCGACAAGTAGAACAATGAATCGAACAGGTAGACGGTTGAAATCTTTGTATATATTGCTTCTATATAGTCTAAGAAACATATATGCAAAGCATCCAAACAGTACCATTCGCCAATTTTTTGTTCATCAAGTTTAAGTGAACAATGAGCCCCATTGTTAATCCTTTATCGGAAATTGTTTGTAACTTTCGACAAGTAGAACAATGAATGGAACAGGTAGACGGTTGAAATCCTTGCATATATTGCTTCCATATAGTCTAAGAAACATGTACGCAAAGCATCCAAACAGTACCATTCGCCAATTTATTGTTCTTCAAGTTTAAGTGAACAATGAGCCCCATTGTTAATCCTTTATCGGAAATTATTTGTAACTTTCGACAAGTAGAACAATGAATGGAACAGGTAGACGGTTAAAATCCTTGTATATATTGCGTCTATATAGTATAAGAAACATATATGCAAAGCATCCAAACAGTACAATTCGCCAATTTTTTGTTCTTCAAGATTAAGTGAACAATGAGCCCCAATGGTTAATCCGTTATCGGAAATTATTTGTAACTTTCGACAAGTAGAACAATGAATGGAACAGGTAGACGGTTGAAATCTTTGTACATATTGCTTCTATATAGTATAAGAAACATATATGCAAAGCATCCAAACAGTACCATTCGCCAATTTTTTGTTCTTCAAGTTTAAGTGAACTACGAGCCCCATTGTTAATCCTTTAAAGGAAATTATTTGTAAATTTCGACAAGTAGAACAATGAATGGAACAGGTATACTGTTGAAATCGTTGTATATATTGCTTCTATATAGTATAAGAAACATATATGCAAAGCATCCAAACAGTACAATTCGCCAATTTTTTGTTCTTCAAGTTTAAGTGAACAATGAGCCAGATTGTTAATCCTTTAAAGGAAATTATTTGTAACTTTCGACAAGTAGAACAATGAATGGAACAGGTAGACGGTTGAAATCTTTGTATATATTGCTTCTATATAGTCTAAGAAACATTTATGCAAAGCATCCAAACAGTACAATTCGCCAATTTTTTGTTCTTCAAGTTTAAGTGAACAATGAGCCCCAATGGTTAATCCTTTATCGGTAATTGTTTGTAAATTTCGGCAAGTAGAACAATGAATGGAACAGGTAGACGGTTGAAATCCTAGTATATATTGCTTCCATATAGTCTAAGAAACATGTACGCAAAGCATCCAAACAGTACCATTCGCCAATTTTTTGTCCTTCAAGTTTAAGTGAACAATGAGCCCCAATGGTTAATCCTTTATCGGTAATTATTTGTAACTTTCGACAAGTAGAACAATGAATGGAACAGGTAGACGGTTGAAATCCTAGTATATATTGCTTCCATATAGTCTAAGAAACATGTACGCAAAGCATCCAAACAGTACCATTCGCCAATTTTTTGTTCTTCAAGTTTAAGTGAACTACGAGCCCCATTGTTAATCCTTTAACGGAAATTAATTGTAACTTTCTACAAGTAGAACAATGATTGGAACACGTAGACGGTTGAAATCTTTGTATATATTGCTTCTATATAGTCTAAGAAACATATATGCAAAGCATCCAAACAGTACCAATCGCCAATTTTTTGTTCTTCAAGTTTAAGTGAACAATGAGCCCCATTGTTAAACCTTTATCGGAAATTATTTGTAACTTTCGACAAGTAGAACAATGAATGGAACAGGTAGACGCTTGAAATCCTTGTATATATTGCTTCCATATAGTCTAAGAAACATGTACGCAAAGCATCCAAACAGTACCATTCGCCAATCTTTTGTCCTTCAAGTTTAAGTGAACAATGAGCCCCATTGTTAATCCTTTATCGGAAATTATTTGTAACTTTCGACAAGTAGAACAATGAATCGAACAGGTAGACGGTTGAAATCTTTGTATATATTGCTTCTATATAATCTAAAAAACATATATGCAAAGCATCCAAACAGTACAATTCGCCAATTTTTTGTTCTTCAAGTTTAAGTGAACAATGAGCCCCAATGGTTAATCCTTTATCGGTAATTATTTGTAACTTTCGACAAGTAGAACAATGAATGGAACCGGTAGACGGTTGAAATCCTTGTATATATTGCGTCTATATAGTCTAAGAAACATATATGCAAAGCATCCAAACAGTACAATTCGCCAATTTTCTGTTCTTCAAGTTTTAGTAAACTACGATCCCCATTGTTAATCCCTTATCGGAAATTATTTGTAACTTTCGACAAGTAGAACAATGAATGGAACAGGTATACTGTTGAAATCGTTGTATATATTGCTTCTATATAGTATAAGAAACATATATGCAAAGCATCCAAACAGTACAATTCGCCAATTTTTTGTTCTTCAAGTTTAAGTGAACAATGAGCCAGATTGTTAATCCTTTAAAGGAAATTATTTGTAACTTTCGACAAGTAGAACAATGAATGGAACAGGTAGACGGTTGAAATCTTTGTATATATTGCTTCTATATAGTCTAAGAAACATTTATGCAAAGCATCCAAACAGTACAATTCGCCAATTTTTTGTTCTTCAAGTTTAAGTGAACAATGAGCCCCAATGGTTAATCCTTTATCGGTAATTGTTTGTAAATTTCGGCAAGTAGAACAATGAATGGAACAGGTAGACGGTTGAAATCCTAGTATATATTGCTTCCATATAGTCTAAGAAACATGTACGCAAAGCATCCAAACAGTACCATTCGCCAATTTTTTGTCCTTCAAGTTTAAGTGAACAATGAGCCCCAATGGTTAATCCGTTATCGGAAATTATTTGTAACTTTCGACAAGTAGAACAATGAATGGAACAGGTAGACGGTTGAAATCTTTGTATATATTGCTTCCATATAGTATAAGAAACATATATGCAAAGCATCCAAACAGTACCATTCGCCAATTTTTTGTTCTTCAAGTTTAAGTGAACTACGAGCCCCATTGTTAATCCTTTAAAGGAAATTATTTGTAAATTTCGACAAGTAGAACAATGAATGGAACAGGTAGACTGTTGAAATCATTGTATATATTGCTTCTATATAGTATAAGAAACATATATGCAAAGCATCCAAACAGTACAATTCGCCAATTTTTTGTTCTTCAAGTTTAAGTGAAAAATGAGCCCCATTGTTAATCCTTTAAAGGAAATTATTTGTAAATTTCTGCAAGTAGAACAATGAATGGAACAGGTAGACGGTTGAAATCCTTGTATATATTGCTTCCATATAGTCTAAGAAACATGTACGCAAAGCATCCAAACAGTACCATTCGCCAATTTTTTGTCCTTCAAGTTTAAGTGAACAATGAGCACCATTGTTAATCCTTTATCGGAAATTATTTGTAACTTTCGACAAGTAGAACAATGAATCGAACAGGTAGACGGTTGAAATCTTTGTATATATTGCTTCTATATAGTCTAAGAAACATATATGCAAAGCATCCAAACAGTACCATTCGCCAATTTTTTGTTCATCAAGTTTAAGTGAACAATGAGCCCCATTGTTAATCCTTTATCGGAAATTGTTTGTAACTTTCGACAAGTGGAACATTGAATGGAACAGGTAGACGGTTGAAATCTTTGTATCTATTGCTTCCATATAGTCCAAGAAACATGTACGCAAAGCATCCAAACAGTACCATTCGCCAATTTTTTGTCCTTCAAGTTTAAGTGAACAATGAGCCCCATTGTTAATCCCTTATCGGAAATTATTTCTAACTTTCGACAAGTAGAACAAGGAATCGAACAGGTAGACGGTAGAAATCTTTGTATATATTGCTTCTATATAGTCTAAGAAACATATATGCAAAGCATCCAAACAGTACCATTCGCCAATTTATTGTTCTTCAAGTTTAAGTGAACAATGAGCCCCAATGGTTAATCCTTTATCGGAAATTATTTGTAACTTTCGACAAGTAGAACAATGAATGGAACAGGTAGACGGTTGAAATCCTTGTATATATTGCGTCTATATAGTATAAGAAACATATATGCAAAGCATCCAAACAGTACAATTCGCCAATTTTTTGTTCTTCAAGATTAAGTGAACAATGAGCCCCAATGGTTAATCCGTTATCGGAAATTATTTGTAACTTTCGACAAGTAGAACAATGAATGGAACAGGTAGACGGTTGAAATCTTTGTACATATTGCTTCTATATAGTATAAGAAACATATATGCAAAGCATCCAAACAGTACCATTCGCCAATTTTTTGTTCTTCAAGTTTAAGTGAACTACGAGCCCCATTGTTAATCCTTTAAAGGAAATTATTTGTAAATTTCGACAAGTAGAACAATGAATGGAACAGGTATACTGTTGAAATCGTTGTATATATTGCTTCTATATAGTATAAGAAACATATATGCAAAGCATCCAAACAGTACAATTCGCCAATTTTTTGTTCTTCAAGTTTAAGTGAACAATGAGCCAGATTGTTAATCCTTTAAAGGAAATTATTTGTAACTTTCGACAAGTAGAACAATGAATGGAACAGGTAGACGGTTGAAATCTTTGTATATATTGCTTCTATATAGTCTAAGAAACATTTATGCAAAGCATCCAAACAGTACAATTCGCCAATTTTTTGTTCTTCAAGTTTAAGTGAACAATGAGCCCCAATGGTTAATCCTTTATCGGTAATTGTTTGTAAATTTCGGCAAGTAGAACAATGAATGGAACAGGTAGACGGTTGAAATCCTAGTATATATTGCTTCCATATAGTCTAAGAAACATGTACGCAAAGCATCCAAACAGTACCATTCGCCAATTTTTTGTCCTTCAAGTTTAAGTGAACAATGAGCCCCAATGGTTAATCCTTTATCGGTAATTATTTGTAACTTTCGACAAGTAGAACAATGAATGGAACAGGTAGACGGTTGAAATCCTAGTATATATTGCTTCCATATAGTCTAAGAAACATGTACGCAAAGCATCCAAACAGTACCATTCGCCAATTTTTTGTTCTTCAAGTTTAAGTGAACTACGAGCCCCATTGTTAATCCTTTAACGGAAATTAATTGTAACTTTCTACAAGTAGAACAATGATTGGAACACGTAGACGGTTGAAATCTTTGTATATATTGCTTCTATATAGTCTAAGAAACATATATGCAAAGCATCCAAACAGTACCAATCGCCAATTTTTTGTTCTTCAAGTTTAAGTGAACAATGAGCCCCATTGTTAATCCTTTATCGGAAATTATTTGTAACTTTCGACAAGTAGAACAATGAATGGAACAGGTAGACGCTTGAAATCCTTGTATATATTGCTTCCATATAGTCTAAGAAACATGTACGCAAAGCATCCAAACAGTACCATTCGCCAATCTTTTGTCCTTCAAGTTTAAGTGAACAATGAGCCCCATTGTTAATCCTTTATCGGAAATTATTTGTAACTTTCGACAAGTAGAACAATGAATCGAACAGGTAGACGGTTGAAATCTTTGTATATATTGCTTCTATATAATCTAAAAAACATATATGCAAAGCATCCAAACAGTACAATTCGCCAATTTTTTGTTCTTCAAGTTTAAGTGAACAATGAGCCCCAATGGTTAATCCTTTATCGGTAATTATTTGTAACTTTCGACAAGTAGAACAATGAATGGAACCGGTAGACGGTTGAAATCCTTGTATATATTGCGTCTATATAGTCTAAGAAACATATATGCAAAGCATCCAAACAGTACAATTCGCCAATTTTCTGTTCTTCAAGTTTTAGTAAACTACGATCCCCATTGTTAATCCCTTATCGGAAATTATTTGTAACTTTCGACAAGTAGAACAATGAATGGAACAGGTATACTGTTGAAATCGTTGTATATATTGCTTCTATATAGTATAAGAAACATATATGCAAAGCATCCAAACAGTACAATTCGCCAATTTTTTGTTCTTCAAGTTTAAGTGAACAATGAGCCAGATTGTTAATCCTTTAAAGGAAATTATTTGTAACTTTCGACAAGTAGAACAATGAATGGAACAGGTAGACGGTTGAAATCTTTGTATATATTGCTTCTATATAGTCTAAGAAACATTTATGCAAAGCATCCAAACAGTACAATTCGCCAATTTTTTGTTCTTCAAGTTTAAGTGAACAATGAGCCCCAATGGTTAATCCTTTATCGGTAATTGTTTGTAAATTTCGGCAAGTAGAACAATGAATGGAACAGGTAGACGGTTGAAATCCTAGTATATATTGCTTCCATATAGTCTAAGAAACATGTACGCAAAGCATCCAAACAGTACCATTCGCCAATTTTTTGTCCTTCAAGTTTAAGTGAACAATGAGCCCCAATGGTTAATCCGTTATCGGAAATTATTTGTAACTTTCGACAAGTAGAACAATGAATGGAACAGGTAGACGGTTGAAATCTTTGTATATATTGCTTCCATATAGTATAAGAAACATATATGCAAAGCATCCAAACAGTACCATTCGCCAATTTTTTGTTCTTCAAGTTTAAGTGAACTACGAGCCCCATTGTTAATCCTTTAAAGGAAATTATTTGTAAATTTCGACAAGTAGAACAATGAATGGAACAGGTAGACTGTTGAAATCATTGTATATATTGCTTCTATATAGTATAAGAAACATATATGCAAAGCATCCAAACAGTACAATTCGCCAATTTTTTGTTCTTCAAGTTTAAGTGAAAAATGAGCCCCATTGTTAATCCTTTAAAGGAAATTATTTGTAAATTTCTGCAAGTAGAACAATGAATGGAACAGGTAGACGGTTGAAATCCTTGTATATATTGCTTCCATATAGTCTAAGAAACATGTACGCAAAGCATCCAAACAGTACCATTCGCCAATTTTTTGTCCTTCAAGTTTAAGTGAACAATGAGCACCATTGTTAATCCTTTATCGGAAATTATTTGTAACTTTCGACAAGTAGAACAATGAATCGAACAGGTAGACGGTTGAAATCTTTGTATATATTGCTTCTATATAGTCTAAGAAACATATATGCAAAGCATCCAAACAGTACCATTCGCCAATTTTTTGTTCATCAAGTTTAAGTGAACAATGAGCCCCATTGTTAATCCTTTATCGGAAATTGTTTGTAACTTTCGACAAGTGGAACATTGAATGGAACAGGTAGACGGTTGAAATCTTTGTATCTATTGCTTCCATATAGTCCAAGAAACATGTACGCAAAGCATCCAAACAGTACCATTCGCCAATTTTTTGTCCTTCAAGTTTAAGTGAACAATGAGCCCCATTCTTAATCCCTTATCGGAAATTATTTCTAACTTTCGACAAGTAGAACAAGGAATCGAACAGGTAGACGGTAGAAATCTTTGTATATATTGCTTCTATATAGTCTAAGAAACATATATGCAAAGCATCCAAACAGTACCATTCGCCAATTTATTGTTCTTCAAGTTTAAGTGAACAATGAGCCCCATTGTTAATCCTTTATCGGAAATTATTTGTAACTTTCGACAAGTAGAACAATGAATGGAACAGGTAGACGGTTGAAATCCTTGCATATATTGCTTCCATATAGTCTAAGAAACATGTACGCAAAGCATCCAAACAGTACCATTCGCCAATTTATTGTTCTTCAAGTTTAAGTGAACAATGAGCCCCATTGTTAATCCTTTATCGGAAATTATTTGTAACTTTCGACAAGTAGAACAATGAATGGAACAGGTAGACGGTTAAAATCCTTGTATATATTGCGTCTATATAGTCTAAGAAACATATATGCAAAGCATCCAAACAGTACAATTCGCCAATTTTCTGTTCTTCAAGTTTTAGTAAACTACGAACCCCATTGTTAATACTTTAACGGAAATTATTTGTAACTTTCGACAAGTAGAACATTGAATGGAACAGGTAGACGGTTGAAATCTTTGTATCTATTGCTTCTATATAGACTAAGAAACATATATGCAAAGCATCCAAACAGTACCATTCGCCAATTTTTTGTTCTTCAAGTTTAAGTGAACAATGAGCCCCATTGTTAATCCTTTATCGGAAATTATTTGTAACTTTCGACAAGTAGAACAATGAATGGAACAGGTAGACGGTTGAAATCCTTGCATATATTGCTTCCATATAGTCTAAGAAACATTTACGCAAAGCATCCAAACAGTACCATTCGCCAATTTTTTGTCCTTCAATTTTAAGTGAACTACGAGCCCCATTGTTAATCCTTTAAAGGAAATCATTTGTAACTTTCGACAAGTAGAACATTGAATGGAACAGGTAGACGGTTGAAATCATTGTATCTATTGCTTCTATATAGTCTAAGAAACATTTATGCAAAGCATCCAAACAGTACCATTCGCCAATTTTTTGTTCTTCAAGTTTAAGTGAACAATGAGCGCCATTGTTAATCCTTTATCGGAAATTATTTGTAACTTTCGACAAGTAGAACAATGAATGGAACAGGTAGACGGTTGAAATCCTTGCATATATTGCTTCCATATAGTCTAAGAAACATGTACGCAAAGCATCCAAACAGTACCATTCGCCAATTTTTTGTCCTTCAATTTTAAGTGAACTACGAGCTCCATTGTTAATCCTTTAACGGAAATTATTTGTAACTTTCGACAAGTAGAACAATGAATGGAACAGGTAGACGGTTGAAATCTTTGTATATATTGCTTCTATATAGTCTAAGAAACATATATGCAAAGCGTCCAAACAGTACAATTCGCCAATTATTTGATCTTCAAGTTAAGTGAACTACGAGCTCCATTGTTAATCCTTTAACGGAAATTAATTGTAACTTTCTACAAGTAGAACAATGATTGGAACACGTAGACGGTTGAAATCTTTGTATATATTGCTTCTATATAGTCTAAGAAACATATATGCAAAGCATCCAAACAGTACCATTCGCCAATTTTTTGTTCTTCAAGTTTAAGTGAACAATGAGACCCATTGTTAATCCTTTATCGGAAATTATTTGTAACTTTCGACAAGTAGATCAATGAATGGAACAGGTAGACGGTTGAAATCAATGTATATATTGCTTCTATATAGTCTAAGAAACATATATGCAAAGCATCCAAACAGTACAATTCGCCAATTTTTTGTTCTTCAAGTTTAAGTGAACAATGAGCCCCAATGGTTAATCCGTTATCGGAAATTATTTGTAGCTTTCGACAAGTAGAACAATGAATGGAACAGGTAGACGGTTGAAATCCTTGCATATATTGCTTCCATATAGTCTAAGAAACATGTACGCAAAGCATCCAAACAGTACCATTCGCCAATTTTTTGTCCTTCAATTTTAAGTGAACTACGAGCCCCATTGTTAATCCTTTAAAGGAAATTATTTGTAACTTTCGACAAGTAGAACAATGAATGGAACTGGTAGACGGTTGAAATCTTTTTATATATTGCTTCTATATAGCCTAATAAACATATATGCAAAGCATCCAAACAGTGCCAGTCGCCAATTTTTTGTTCTTCAAGTTTAAGTGAACAACGAGGCACATTGATAATCATGAAACGGAAATTATTTGTAACTTTCGACAAGATGAACAATGAATAGAACAGGTAGACGGTTGAAATCTTTGTATATGTTGCTTCTATATAGTCTAAGAAACCTATATGCGAAGCATCCAAACAGTACCATTCGCCAATTTTTTGTTCTTCAAGTTTAAGTGAACTACGAGCCCCATTGTTAATCCTTTAAAGGAAATTATTTGTAAATTTCGGCAAGTAGAACAATGAATGGAATAGGTAGACGGTTGAAATCATTGTATATATTGCTTCTATATAGTCTAAGAAACATATATGCAAATCATCCAAACAGTACAATTCGCCAATTTCTTGTTCTTCAAGTTTAAGTAAACTACGATCCCCATTGTTAATCCCTTAACGGAAATTATTTGTAACTTTCGACAAGTAGAACAATGAATGGAACAGGTAGACGGTTGAAATCTTTGTATATATTGCTTCTATATAGTCTAAGAAACATATATGCAAATCATCCAAACAGTACAATTCGCCAATTATTTGATCTTCAAGTTTAAGTGAACTACGAGCCCCATTGTTAATACTTTAACGGAAATTATTTGTAACTTTCGACAAGTAGAACATTGAATGGAACAGGTAGACGGTTGAAATCTTTGTATCTATTGCTTCTATATAGACTAAGAAACATATATGCAAAGCATCCAAACAGTACCATTCGCCAATTTTTTGTTCTTCAAGTTTAAGTGAACAATGAGCCCCATTGTTAATCCTTTATCGGAAATTATTTGTAACTTTCGACAAGTAGAACAATGAATGGAACAGGTAGACGGTTGAAATCCTTGCATATATTGCTTCCATATAGTCTAAGAAACATTTACGCAAAGCATCCAAACAGTACCATTCGCCAATTTTTTGTCCTTCAATTTTAAGTGAACTACGAGCCCCATTGTTAATCCTTTAAAGGAAATTATTTGTAACTTTCGACAAGTAGAACATTGAATGGAACAGGTAGACGGTTGAAATCTTTGTATCTATTGCTTCTATATAGTCTAAGAAACATTTATGCAAAGCATCCAAACAGTACCATTCGCCAATTTTTTGTTCTTCAAGTTTAAGTGAACAATGAGCCCCATTGTTAATCCTTTATCGGAAATTATTTGTAACTTTCGACAAGTAGAACAATGAATGGAACAGGTAGACGGTTGAAATCCTTGCATATATTGCTTCCATATAGTCTAAGAAACATGTACGCAAAGCATCCAAACAGTACCATTCGCCAATTTTTTGTCCTTCAATTTTAAGTGAACTACGAGCCCCATCGTTAATCCTTTAAAGGAAATTATTTGTAACTTTCGACAAGTAGAACAATGAATGGAACTGGTAGACGGTTGAAATCTTTTTATATATTGCTTCTATATAGCCTAATAAACATATATTCAAAGCATCCAAACAGTGCCAGTCGCCAATTTTTTGTTCTTCAAGTTTAAGTGAACAACGAGGCACATTGATAATCATGAAACGGAAATTATTTGTAACTTTCGACAAGATGAACAATGAATAGAACAGGTAGACGGTTGAAATCTTTGTATATGTTGCTTCTATATAGTCTAAGAAACCTATATGCGAAGCGTCCAAACAGTACAATTCGCCAATTATTTGATCTTCAAGTTAAGTGAACTACGAGCTCCATTGTTAATCCTTTAACGGAAATTATTTGTAACTTTCGACAAGTAGAACAATGAATGGAACAGGTAGACGGTTGAAATCTTTGTATATATTGCTTCTATATAGTCTAAGAAACATATATGCAAAGCGTCCAAACAGTACAATTCGCCAATTATTTGATCTTCAAGTTAAGTGAACTACGAGCTCCATTGTTAATCCTTTAACGGAAATTAATTGTAACTTTCTACAAGTAGAACAATGATTGGAACACGTAGACGGTTGAAATCTTTGTATATATTGCTTCTATATAGTCTAAGAAACATATATGCAAAGCATCCAAACAGTACCATTCGCCAATTTTTTGTTCTTCAAGTTTAAGTGAACAATGAGACCCATTGTTAATCCTTTATCGGAAATTATTTGTAACTTTCGACAAGTAGATCAATGAATGGAACAGGTAGACGGTTGAAATCAATGTATATATTGCTTCTATATAGTCTAAGAAACATATATGCAAAGCATCCAAACAGTACAATTCGCCAATTTTTTGTTCTTCAAGTTTAAGTGAACAATGAGCCCCAATGGTTAATCCGTTATCGGAAATTATTTGTAGCTTTCGACAAGTAGAACAATGAATGGAACAGGTAGACGATTGAAATCCTTGTATATATTGCTTCCATATAGTCTAAGAAACATGTACGCAAAGCATCCAAACAGTACAATTCGCCAATTATTTGATCTTCAAGTTAAGTGAACTACGAGCCCCATTGTTAATCCTTTAACGGAAATTAATTGTAACTTTCTACAAGTAGAAAAATGATTGGAACACGTAGACGGTTGAAATCTTTGTATATATTGCTTCTATATAGTGTTACAAACATATATGCAAAGCATCCAAACAGTACCATTCGCCAATTTTTTGTTCTTCAAGTTTAAGTGAACAATGAGCCCCATTGTTAATCCTTTATCGGAAATTATTTGTAACTTTCGACAAGTAGAACAATGAATGGAACAGGTAGACGGTTGAAATCCTTGCATATATTGCTTCCATATAGTCTAAGAAACATGTACGCAAAGCATCCAAACAGTACCATTCGCCAATTTTTTGTCCTTCAATTTTAAGTGAACTACGAGCCCCATCGTTAATCCTTTAAAGGAAATTATTTGTAACTTTCGACAAGTAGAACAATGAATGGAACTGGTAGACGGTTGAAATCTTTTTATATATTGCTTCTATATAGCCTAATAAACATATATTCAAAGCATCCAAACAGTGCCAGTCGCCAATTTTTTGTTCTTCAAGTTTAAGTGAACAACGAGGCACATTGATAATCATGAAACGGAAATTATTTGTAACTTTCGACAAGATGAACAATGAATAGAACAGGTAGACGGTTGAAATCTTTGTATATGTTGCTTCTATATAGTCTAAGAAACCTATATGCGAAGCGTCCAAACAGTACAATTCGCCAATTATTTGATCTTCAAGTTAAGTGAACTACGAGCTCCATTGTTAATCCTTTAACGGAAATTATTTGTAACTTTCGACAAGTAGAACAATGAATGGAACAGGTAGACGGTTGAAATCTTTGTATATATTGCTTCTATATAGTCTAAGAAACATATATGCAAAGCGTCCAAACAGTACAATTCGCCAATTATTTGATCTTCAAGTTAAGTGAACTACGAGCTCCATTGTTAATCCTTTAACGGAAATTAATTGTAACTTTCTACAAGTAGAACAATGATTGGAACACGTAGACGGTTGAAATCTTTGTATATATTGCTTCTATATAGTCTAAGAAACATATATGCAAAGCATCCAAACAGTACCATTCGCCAATTTTTTGTTCTTCAAGTTTAAGTGAACAATGAGACCCATTGTTAATCCTTTATCGGAAATTATTTGTAACTTTCGACAAGTAGATCAATGAATGGAACAGGTAGACGGTTGAAATCAATGTATATATTGCTTCTATATAGTCTAAGAAACATATATGCAAAGCATCCAAACAGTACAATTCGCCAATTTTTTGTTCTTCAAGTTTAAGTGAACAATGAGCCCCAATGGTTAATCCGTTATCGGAAATTATTTGTAGCTTTCGACAAGTAGAACAATGAATGGAACAGGTAGACGATTGAAATCCTTGTATATATTGCTTCCATATAGTCTAAGAAACATGTACGCAAAGCATCCAAACAGTACAATTCGCCAATTATTTGATCTTCAAGTTAAGTGAACTACGAGCCCCATTGTTAATCCTTTAACGGAAATTAATTGTAACTTTCTACAAGTAGAAAAATGATTGGAACACGTAGACGGTTGAAATCTTTGTATATATTGCTTCTATATAGTGTTACAAACATATATGCAAAGCATCCAAACAGTACCATTCGCCAATTTTTTGTTCTTCAAGTTTAAGTGAACAATGAGCCCCAATGGTTAATCCGTTATCGGAAATTATTTGTAGCTTTCGACAAGTAGAACAATGAATGGAACAGGTAGACGATTGAAATCCTTGTATATATTGCTTCCATATAGTCTAAGAAACATATATGCAAATCATCCAAACAGTACCATTCGCCAATTTTTTGTTCATCAAGTTTAAGTGAACAATGAGCCCCATTGTTAATCCTTTATCGGAAATTGTTTGTAACTTTCGACAAGTGGAACATTGAATGGAACAGGTAGACGGTTGAAATCTTTGTATCTAGTGCTTCCATATAGTCCAAGAAACATGTACGCAAAGCATCCAAACAGTACCATTCGCCAATTTTTTGTCCTTCAAGTTTAAGTGAACAATGAGCCCCATTGTTAATCCCTTATCGGAAATTATTTCTAACTTTCGACAAGTAGAACAAGGAATCGAACAGGTAGACGGTAGAAATCTTTGTATATATTGCTTCTATATAGTCTAAGAAACATATATGCAAAGCATCCAAACAGTACCATTCGCCAATTTATTGTTCTTCAAGTTTAAGTGAACAATGAGACCCATTGTTAATCCTTTATCGGAAATTATTTGTAACTTTCGACAAGTAGATCAATGAATGGAACAGGTAGACGGTTGAAATCAATGTATATATTGCTTCTATATAGTCTAAGAAACATATATGCAAAGCATCCAAACAGTACCATTCGCCAATTTTTTGTTCTTCAAGTTTAAGTGAACAATGAGCCCCATTGTTAATCCTTTAAAGGAAATTATTTGTAAATTTCGGCAAGTAGAACAATGAATCGAACAGGTAGACGGTTGAAATCTTTGTATATATTGCTTCTATATAGTCTAAGAAACATATATGCAAAGCATACAAACAGTACCATTCGCCAATTTTTTGTTCTTCAAGTTTAAGTGAACAATGAGTCCCATTGTTAATCCTTTATCGGAAATTATTTGTAACTTTAAACAAGTAGAACAATGAATGGAACAGGTAGACGGTTGAAATCCTTGTATATATTGCTTCCATATAGTCTAAGAAACATGTACGCAAAGCATCCAAACAGTACCATTCGCCAATTTTTTGTCCTTCAAGTTTAAGTGAACAATGAGCACCATTGTTAATCCTTTATCGGAAATTATTTGTAACTTTCGACAAGTAGAACAACGAATCGAACAGGTAGACGGTTGAAATCTTTGTATATATTGCTTCTATGTAGTCTAAGAAACATATATGCAAAGCATCCAAACAGTACCATTCGCCAATTTTTTGTTCATCAAGTTTAAGTGAACAATGAGCCCCATTGTTAATCCCTTATCGGAAATTATTTCTAACTTTCGACAAGTAGAACAAGGAATCGAACAGGTAGACGGTAGAAATCTTTGTATATATTGCTTCTATATAGTCTAAGAAACATATATGCAAAGCATCCAAACCGTACCATTCGCCAATTTTTTGTTCTTCAAGTTTAAGTGAACAATGAGACCCATTGTTAATCCTTTATCGGAAATTATTTGTAACTTTCGACAAGTAGATCAATGAATGGAACAGGTAGACGGTTGAAATCAATGTATATATTGCTTCTATATAGTCTAAGAAACATATATGCAAAGCATCCAAACAGTACCATTCGCCAATTTTTTGTTCTTCAAGTTTAAGTGAACAATGAGCCCCATTGTTAATCCTTTATCGTAAATTATTTGTAATTTTCGACAAGTAGAACAATGAATGGAACAGGTAGACGGTTGAAATACTTGTATATATTGCTTCCATATAGTCTAAGAAACATGTACGCAAAGCATCCAAACAGTACCATTCGCTA
The DNA here is from genome assembly GCA_963989415.1 of Cerceris ruficornis. Taxonomy (NCBI): domain Eukaryota; kingdom Metazoa; phylum Arthropoda; class Insecta; order Hymenoptera; family Crabronidae; genus Cerceris; species Cerceris ruficornis. The sequence goes on along the minus strand of CAXDIW010000337.1, from coordinate 164,028 downwards.
ATTTTTTGTCCTTCAAGTTTAAGTGAACAATGAGCCCCATTGTTAATCCTTTATCGGAAATTATTTGTAACTTTCGACAAGTGGAACAATGAATCGAACAGTTAGACAGTTGAAATCTTTGTATATATTGCTTCTATATAATCTAAAAAACATATATGCAAAGCATCCAAACAGTACAATTCGCCAATTTTTTGTTCTTCAAGTTTAAGTGAACAATGAGCCCCAATGGTTAGTCCTTTATCGGTAATTATTTGTAACTTTCGACAAGTAGAACAATGAATGGAACAGGTAGACGGTTGAAATCATTGTATATATTGCTCCCATATAGTTTAAGAAACATGTACGCAAAGCATCCAAACAGTACCATTCGCCAATTTTTTGTTCTTCAAGTTTAAGTAAACTACGATCCCCATTGTTAGTCCCTTAACGGAAATTATTTGTAACTTTCTACAAGTAGAACAATGAATGGAACAGGTAGACGGTTGAAATCATTGTATAAATTGCTTCCATATAGTTTAAGAAACATGTACGCAAAGCATCCAAACAGTACCATTCGCCAATTTTCGTTCTTCAAGTTTAAGTGAACGACGAGACCCATTGTTAATCCTTTAAAGGAAATTATTTGTAAATTTCGACAAGTAGAACAATGAATGGAACACGTAGACGGTTGAAATCTTTGTATATATTGCTTCCATATAGTCTAAAAAACATGTACGCAAAGCATCCAAACAGTACCATGCGCCAATTTTTTGTTCTTCAAGTTTAAGTGAACTACGAGCCCCATTGTTAATCCTTTAACGGAAATTAATTGTAACTTTCTACAAGTAGAACAATGATTGGAACACGTAGACGGTTGAAATCTTTGTATATATTGCTGCCATATAGTCTAAGAAACATATATGCAAATCATCCAAACAGTACCATTCGCCAATTTTTTGTTCTTCAAGTTTAAGTGAACAATGAGCCCCAATGGTTAATCCTTTATCGGAAATTATTTGTAACTTTCGACAAGTCGAACAATGAATGGAACAGGTAGACGGTTGAAATATTTGTATATATTGCTTCTATATAATATAAGAAACATATATTCAAAGCATCCAAATAGTACCATTCGCCAATTTTTTGTTCTTCAAGTTTAACTGAACTACGCGCCCCATTGTTAATCCTTTAAAGGAAATTATTTGTAAATTTCGGCAAGTAGAGCAATGAATGGAACAGGTAGACGGTTGCAATCATTGTATATATTGCTTCTATATAGTCTAAGAAACATATATGCAAAGCATCCAAACAGTACCGTTCGCCAATTTTTTGTTCTTCAAGTTTAGTGAACAATGAGCCCCAATGGTTAATACTTTATCGGAAATTATTTGTAATTTTCGACAAGTAGAACAATGAATGGAACAGGTAGACGGTTGAAATCTTTGTATATATTGCTTCTATATAATCTAAGAAACATATATGCAAAGCATCCAAACAGTACAATTCGCCAATTATTTCATCTTCATGTTTAAGTGAACGACGAGCCCCATTGTTAATCCTTTAAAGGAAATTATTTGTAAATTTCGACAAGTAGGACAATGATTGGAACACGTAGACGGTTGAAATCTTTGTATATATTGCTTCCATATAGTCTAAGAAACATGTACGCAAAGCATCCAAACAGTACCATTCGCCAATTTTTTGTTCTTCAAGTTTAAGTGAACAATGAGCCCCATTGTTAATCCTTTATCGGAAATTATTTGTTACTTTCGACAAGTAGAACAATGAATGGAACAGGTAGACGGTTGAAATACTTGCATATATTGCTTCCATATAGTCTAAGAAACATGTACGCAAAGCATCCAAACAGTACCATTCGCCAATTTTTTGTCCTTCAATTTTAAGTGAACTACGAGCCCCATTGTTAATCCTTTAAAGGAAATTATTTGTAACTTTCGACAAGTAGAACAATGAATGGAACAGGTAGACGGTTGAAATCTTTGTATATATTGCTTCTATATAGTCTAAGAAACATTTATGCAAAGCATCCAAACAGTACAATTCGCAAATTTTTTGTTCTTCAAGTTTAAGTGAACAATGTGCCCCAATGGTTAATCCTTTATCGGTAATTGTTTGTAAATTTCGGCAAGTAGAACAATGAATGGAACAGGTAGACGGTTGAAATCCTTGTATATATTGCTTCCATATAGTCTAAGAAACATGTACGCAAAGCATCCAAACAGTACCATTCGCCAATTTTTTGTCCTTCAAGTTTAAGTGAACAATGAGCCCCATTGTTAATCCTTTATCGGAAATTATTTGTAACTTTCGACAAGTAGAACAATGAATCGAACAGGTAGACGGTTGAAATCTTTGTATATATTGCTTCTATATAGTCTAAGAAACATATATGCAAAGCATCCAAACAGTACCATTCGCCAATTTTTTGTTCATCAAGTTTAAGTGAACAATGAGCCCCATTGTTAATCCTTTATCGGAAATTGTTTGTAACCTTCGACAAGTAGAACATTGAATGAAACAGGTAGACGGTTGAAATCATTGTATCTATTGCTTCCATATAGTCTAAGAAACATGTACGCAAAGCATCCAAACAGTACCATTCTCCAATTTTTTGTCCTTCAAGTTTAAGTGAACAATGAGCCCCATTGTTAATCCTTTATCGGAAATTATTTCTAACTTTCGACAAGTAGAACAAGGAATCGAACAGGTAGACGGTAGAAATCTTTGTATATATTGCTTCTATATAGTCTAAGAAACATATATGCAAAGCATCCAAACAGTACCATTCGCCAATTTTTTGTTCATCAAGTTTAAGTGAACAATGAGCCCCATTGTTAATCCTTTATCGGAAATTGTTTGTAACTTTCAACAAGTAGAACAATGAGTGGAACAGGTAGACGGTTGAAATCTTTGTATATATTGCTTCTATATAATCTAAAAAACATATATGCAAAGCATCCAAACAGTAAAATTCGCCAATTTTTTGTTCTTCAAGTTTAAGTGAACAATGAGCCCCAATGGTTAGTCCTTTATCGGTAATTATTTGTAACTTTCGACAAGTAGAACAATGAATGGAACAGGTAGACGGTTGAAATGATTGTATACATTGCTTCCATACAGTTTAAGAAACATGTACGCAAAGCATCCAAACAGTACCATTCGCCAATTTTATGTTCTTCAAGTTTAAGTGAACAATGAGCCCCATTGTTAATCCTTTATCGGAAATTATTTGTAACTTTCGACAAGTGGAACAATGAATCGAACAGGTAGACGGCTGAAATCTTTGTATATATTGCTTCTATATAACCTACGAAACATATATGCAAAGCATCCAAACAGTACAATTCGCCAATTTTTTGTTCTTCAAGTTTAAGTGAACGACGAGACCCATTGTTAATCCTTTAAAGGAAATTATTTGTAAATTTCGACAAGTAGAACAATGAATGGAACACGTAGACGGTTGAAATCTTTGTATATATTGCTTCCATATAGTCTAAAAAACATGTACGCAAAGCATCCAAACAGTACCATGCGCCAATTTTTTGTTCTTCAAGTTTAAGTGATCAATGAGCCCCAATGGTTAATCCTTTATCGGAAATTATTTGTCATTTTCGACAAGTAGAGCAATGAATGGAACTGGTAGACGGTTGAAATCTTTGTATATATTGCTTCTATATAGTCTAAGAAACATATATGCAAAGCATACAAACAGTACCATTCGCCAATTATTTGTTCTTCAAGTTTAACTGAACTACGAGCCCCATTGTTAATACTTTAACGGAAATTATTTGTAACTTGCGACAAGTAGAACAATGAATGGAACAGGTAGACGGTCGAAATCAATGTATATATTGCTTCTATGTAGTCTATGTAACACATATGCAAAGCATCCAAACAGTACCATTCGCCACTTTTTTGTTCTTCAAGTTTAAGTGAACAACGAGCCCCATTGTTAATCCTTTAAAGGAAATTATTTGTAAATTTCGACAAGTAGAACAATGATTGGAACACGTAGACGGTTGAAATCTTTGTATATATTGCTTCCATATAGTCTAAGAAACATGTACGCAAAGCATCCAAACAGTACCATTCGCCAATTTTTTGTTCTTCAAGTTTAAGTGAACAATGAGCCCCAATGGTTAATACTTTATCGGAAATTATTTGTAATTTTCGACAAGTAGAACAATGAATGGAACAGGTAAACGGTTGAAATATTTGTATATATTGCTTCTATATAATCTAAGAAACATATATGCAAAGCATCTAAACAGTAACAATCGCCAATTTTTTGATCTTCAAGTTTAAGTGAACAGCGAGCCCCATTGATAATCATGAAATGGAAATTATTTGTAACTTTCTACAAGTAGAACAATGAATAGTACAGGTAGACGGGTGAAATCTTTCTATATATTGCTTCTAAATAGTCTAAGAAACATCTATGCAAAGCATCCAAACAGTACAATTCGCCAATTTTTTGTTCTTCAAGTTTATGTGAACTACGAGCCCCATTGTTAATACTTTAACGGCAATTATATGTAACTTGCGACAAGTAGAACAATGATTGGAACACGCAGACGGTTGAAATCTTTGTATATATTGCTTCCATATAGTCTAAAAAACATGTACGCAAAGCATCCAAACAGTACCATGCGCCAATTTCCTGTTCTTCAAGTTTAAGTGAACAATGAGCCCCAATGGTTAATCCTTTATCGGAAATTATTTGTAATTTTCGACAAGTAGAGCAATGAATGGATCATGTAGACGGTTGAAATCATTGTATATATTGCTTCTATATAGTCTACGAAACATGTATGCAAAGCATCCAAACAGTACCATTCGCCAATTTTTTGTTCTTCAAGTTTAAGTGCACAATGAGCCCCAATGGTTAATTCTTTAACGGAAATTATTTGTAATTTTCGACAAGTAGAACAATGAATGGAACAGGTAGACGGTTGAAATCTTTGTATATATTGCGTCTATATAATCTAAGAAACATATATGCAAAGCATCCAAACAGTACAATTCCCCAATTTTTTGTTCTTCATGTTTAAGTGAACAATGAGCCCCAATGGTTAATCCTTTATCGGTAATTATTTGTAACTTTCGACAAGTAGAACAATGAATGGAACAGGTAGCCGGTTGAAATCAATGTATATATTGCGTCTATATAGTCTAAGAAACATATATGCAAAGCATCCAAACAGTACCATTCGCAATTTTTTTGTTCTTCAAGTTTAAGTGAACAACGAGCCCCATTGTTAATCCTTTAAAGGAAATTATTTGTAAATTTCGACAAGTAGAACAATGATTGGAACATGTAGACGGTTGAAAGCTTTGTATATATTGCTTACATATAGTCTAAGAAACATGTACGCAAAGCATCCAAACAGTACCATTCGCCAATTTTTTGTTCTTCAAGTTTAAGTGCACAATGAGCCCCAATGGTTAATTCTTTAACGGAAATTATTTGTAATTTTCGACAAGTAGAACAATGAATGGAACAGGTAGACGGTTGAAATCTTTCTATATATTGCTTCTAAATAGTCTAAGAAACACATATGCAAAACATCCAAACAGTACAATTCGCCAATTTTTTGTTCTTCAAGTTTAAGTGAACTACGAGCCCCATTGTTAATCCTTTAAAGGAAATTATTTGTAAATTTCGACAAGTAGAACAATGAATGGATCAGGTAGACGGTTGAAATCATTGTATATATTGCTTCTATATAGCCTACGAAACATATATGCAAAGCATCCAAACAGTACAATTCGCCAATTTTTTGTTCTTCAAGTTTAAGTGAACTACGAGCCCCATTGTTAATTCTTTAACGGAAATTAATTGTATCTTTCTACAAGTAGAACAATGATTGGAACACGCAGACGGTTGAAATCTTTGTATATATTGCTTCTATATAGTCTAAGAAACATATATGCAAAGCGTCCAAACAGTACAATTCGCCAATTATTTGATCTTCAAGTTTAAGTGAACTACGAGCCCCATTGTTAATCCTTTAACGGAAATTAATTGTAACTTTCTACAAGTAGAACAATGATTGGAACACGTAGACGGTTGAAATCTTTGTATATATTGCTTCTATATAGTCTAAGAAACATATATGCAAAGCATCCAAACAGTACCATTCGCCAATTTTTTGTTCTTCAAGTTTAAGTGAACAATGAGCCCCATTGTTAATCCTTTATCGGAAATTATTTGTAACTTTCGACAAGTAGAACAATGAATGGAACAGGTAGACGCTTGAAATCATTGTATATATTGCTTCCATATATTCTAAGAAACATGTACGCAAAGCATCCAAACAGTACCATTCGCCAATTTTTTGTCCTTCAAGTTTAAGTGAACAATGAGCCCCATTGTTAATCCTTTATCGGAAATTATTTGTAACTTTCGACAAGTAGAACAATGAATCGAACACGTAGACGGTTGAAATCTTTGTATATATTGCTTCTATATAGTCTAAGAAACATATATGCAAAGCATCCAAACAGTACCATTCGCCAATTTTTTGTTCTTCAAGTTTAAGTGAATTACGAGCCCCATTGATAATCATGAAATGGAAATTATTTGAAACTTTCTACAAGTAGAACAATGAATAGTACAGGTAGACGGGTGAAATCTACCTATATATTGCATCTAAATAGTCTAAGAAACATATATGCAAAGGATCCAAACAGTACCATTCGCCAATTTTTTGTTCTTCAAGTTTAAGTGAACTACGAGCCCCATTGTTAATCCTTTAAAGGAAATTATTTGTAAATTTCGACAAGTAGAACAATGAATTGAACAGGTAGACTGTTGAAATCATTGTATATATTGCTTCTATATAGTCTAAGAAACATATATGCAAATCATCCAAACAGTACAATTCGCCAATTTCTTGTTCTTCAAGTTTAAGTAAACTACGATTCCCATTGTTAATCCCTTAACAGAAATTATTTCTAACTTTCGACAAGTAGAACAATGAATGGAACAGGTAGACGGTTGAAATCATTGTATATATTGCTTTTATATAGTCTAAAAAACGTATCTGCAAATCATCCACACAGTACAATTCGCCAATTATTTGAACTTCAAGTTTAAGTGAACTACGAGCCCCATTGTTAATACTTTAACGGAAATTATTTGTAACTTGCGACAAGTAGAACAATGAATGGAACAGGTAGACGGTTGAAATCTTTGTATATATTGCTTCTTTATAATCTAAGAAACATATATGCAAAGCATCCAAACAGTACAATTCGCCAATTATTTCATCTTCATGTTTAAGTGAACTACGAGCCCCATTGTTAATCCTTTAAAGGAAATTATTTGTAAATTTCGACAAGTAGAACAATGAATGGATCATGTAGACGGTTGAAATCATTGTATATATTGCTTCTATATAGTCTGCGAAACAAATATGCAAAGCATCCAAACAGTACAATTAGCCAATTTTTTGTTCTTCAAGTTTAAGTGAACTACGAGCCCCATTGATAATCATGAAACGGAAATTATTTGTAACTTTCTACAAGTAGAACAATGAATAGAACAGGTAGACGGTTGAAATCTTTGTATATGTTGCTTCTATATAGTCTAAGAAACTTATATGCAAAGCATCTAAACAGTAACATTCGCCAATTTTTTTATCTTCAAGTTTAAGTGAACAATGAGCCCCAATGGTTAATCCGTTATCGGAAATTATTTGTAACTTTCGACAAGTAGAACAATGAATGGAACAGGTAGACGGTTGAAATCTTTGTATATATTGCTTCTATATAGTCTAAGAAACTTATATGCAAAGCATCTAAACAGTAACATTCGCCAATTTTTTTATCTTCAAGTTTAAGTGAACAATGAGCCCCAATGGTTAATCCGTTATCGGAAATTATTTGTAACTTGCGACAAGTAGAACAATGAGTGGAACAGTTAGACGGTTGAAATCAATGTATATATTGCTTCTATATAGTCTAAGAAACATATATGCAAAGCATCCAAACAGTACCATTCGCCAATTTTTTGTTCTTCAAGTTTAAGTGAACTACGAGCCCCATTGTTAATCCTTTAAAGGAAATTATTTGTAAATTTCGACAAGTAGAACAATGAATGGATCAGGTAGACGGTTGAAATCATTGTATATATTGCTTCTATATAGCCTACGAAACATATATGCAAAGCATCCAAACAGTACAATTCGCCAATTTTTTGTTCTTCAAGTTTAAGTGAACTACGAGCCCCATTGTTAATTCTTTAACGGAAATTAATTGTAAATTTCGACAAGTAGAACAATGAATGGATCATGTAGACGGTTGAAATCATTGTATATATTGCTTCTATATAGTCTGCGAAACAAATATGCAAAGCATCCAAACAGTACAATTAGCCAATTTATTGTTCTTCAAGTTTAAGTGAACAATGAGCCCCATTGTTAATCCATTAAAGGAAATTATTTGTCAATTTCGACAAGTAGAACAATGATTGGAACACGTAGACGGTTGAAATCTTTGTATATATTGCTTCCATATAGTCTAAGAAACATGTACGCAAAGCATCCAAACAGTACCATTCGCCAATTTTTTGTTCTTTAAGTTTAAGTGAACAATGAGCCCCAATGATTAATCCTTTATCGGAAATTATTTGTAAGTTTTGGCAAGTAGAACAATGAATGGAACAGGTAGACGGTTGAAATATTTGTATATATTGCTTCTATATAGTCTAAGAAACATGTACGCAAAGCATCCAAACAGTACCATTCGCCAATTTTTTGTTCTTCAAGTTTAAGTGAACAATGAGCCCCAATGGTTAATCCTTTATCGGAAATTAATTGTAAATTTCTACAAGTAGAACAATGATTGGAACACGGAGACGGTTGAAATCTTTGTATATATTGCTTCCATATAGTCTAAGAAACATGTACGCAAAGCATCCAAACAGTACCATTCGCCAATTTTTTGTTCTTCAAGTTTAAGTGAACAATGAGCCCCAATGGTTAATCCTTTATCGGAAATTATTTGTAACTTTCGGCAAGTAGAACAATGAATGGAACAGGTAGACGGTTGAAATCTTTGTATATATTGCTTCTATATAGTCTAAGAAATATATATGCAATGCATCCAAACAGTACAATTCGCCAATTTATTGTTCTTCAAGTTTAAGTGAACAACGAGCCCCATTGTTAATCCATTAAAGGAAATTATCTGTAAACTTCGACAAGTAGAACAATGATTGGAACAGGTAGACGGTTGAAATCTTTGTATATATTGCTTCCATATAGTCTAAGAAACATGTACGCAAAGCATCCAAACAGTACCATTCGCCAATTTGTTGGTCTTCAAGTTTAAGTGAACAATGAGCCCCAATGGTTAATCCTTTATCGGAAATTATTTGTAAGTTTTGGCAAGTAGAACAATGAATGGAACAGGTAGACGGTTGAAATATTTGTATATATTGCTTCTATATAGTATAAGAAACATATATGCAAAGCATCCAAACAGTACAATTCGCCAATTATTTGTTCTTCAAGTTTAAGTAAACTACGATCCCCATTGTTAATCCCTTAACGGAAATTATTTGTAACATTCGACAAGTAGAACAGTGAGTGGAACTGGTAGACGGTTGAAATCTTTGTATATATTGCTTCTATATAGTATAAGAAACATATGTGCAAAGCATCCAAACAGAACAATTCGCCAATTTTTTGTTCTTCAAGTTTAAGTGAACAATGAGACCCAATGGTTAATCCGTTATCGGAAATTATGTGTAACTTTCGACAAGTAGAACAATGAATGGAACAGGTAGACGGTTGAAATCTTTGAATATATTGCTTCTATATAGTCTAAGAAACATATATGCAAAGCATCCAAACAGTACCATTCGCCAATTTTTTGTTCTTCAAGTTTAAGTGAACTACGAGCCCCATTGTTAATCCTTTAAAGGAAATTATTTGTAAATTTCGACAAGTAGAACAATGAATGGAACAGGTAGACGGTTGAAATCCTTGTATATATTGCTTCCATATAGTCTAAGAAACATGAACGCAAAGCATCCAAACAGTACAATTCGCCAATTTTTTGTTCTTCAAGTTTATGTGAACAATGAGCCCCAATGGTTAATCCTTTATCGGTAATTATTTGTAACTTTCGACAAGTAGAACAATGAATGATACAGGTAGACGGTTGAAATCCTTGTATATATTGCTTCCATATAGTCTAAGAAACATGTACGCAAAGCATCCAAACAGTACCATTCGCCAATTTTTTGTCCTCCAAGTTTAAGTGAACAATGAGCCCCATTGTTAATCCTTTATCGGAAATTATTTGTAACTTTCGACAAGTAGAACAATGAATGGAACAGGTCGACGGTTGAAATCTTTGTATATATTGCTTCTATATAATCTAAGAAACATATATGCAAAGCATCTAAACAGTAACAATCGCCAATTTTTTGGTCTTCAAGTTTAAGTGAACAGCGAGCCCCATTGATAATCATGAAATGGAAATTATTTGTAACTTTCTACAAGTAGAACAATGAATAGTACAGGTAGACGGGTGAAATCTTTCTAAATATTGCTTCTAAATAGTCTAAGAAACATCTATGCAAAGCATCCAAACAGTACCATTCGCCAATTTTTTGTTCTTCAAGTTTAAGTGAACTACGAGCCCCATTGATAATCATGAAATGGAAATTATTTGTAACTTTCTACAAGTAGAACAATGAATAGTACAGGTAGACGGGTGAATTCTTTCTATATATTGCTTCTAAATAGTCTAAGAAACATATATGCAAAGCATCCAAACAGTACAATTCGCCAATTTTTTGTTCTTCAAGTTTAAGTGAACAACGAGCCCCAATGGTTAATCCTTTATCGGAAATTATTTGTAATTTTCGACAAGTAGAACAATGAATGGAACAGGTAGACGGTTGAAATCTTTGTATATATTGCTTCTATATAGTCTAAGAAACATGTATGCAAAGCATCCAAACAGTACCATTCGTCAATTTTTTGTTCTTCAAGTTTAAGTGCACAATGAGCCCCAATGGTTAATTCTTTAACGGAAATTATTTGTAATTTTCGACAAGTAGAACAATGAATGGAACAGGTAGACGGTTGAAATCTTTGTATATATTGCGTCTATATAATCTAAGAAACATATATGCAAAGCATCCAAACAGTACAATTCCCCAATTTTTTGTTCTTCATGTTTAAGTGAACAATGAGCCCCAATGGTTAATCCTTTATCGGTAATTATTTGTAACTTTCGACAAGTAGAACAATGAATGGAACAGGTAGCCGGTTGAAATCAATGTATATATTGCTTCTATATAATCTAAGAAACATATATGCAAAGCATCCAAACAGTACCATTCGCCAATTTTTTGTTCTTCAAGTTTAAGTGAAGAACGAGCCCCATTGATAATCATGAAACGGAAATTATTTCTAACTTTCTACAAGAAGAACAATGAATGGAACAGGTAGCCGGTTGAAATCAATGTATATATTGCTTCTATATAATCTAAGAAACATATATGCAAAGCATCCAAACAGTACCATTCGCAATTTTTTTGTTCTTCAAGTTTAAGTGAACAGCGAGCCCCATTGATAATCATGAAATGGAAATTATTTGTAACTTTCTACAAGTAGAACAATGAATAGTACAGGTAGACGGGTGAAATCTTTCTATATATTGCTTCTAAATAGTCTAAGAAACATCTATGCAAAGCATCCAAACAGTACAATTCGCCAATTTTTTATTCTTCAAGTTTAAGTGAACTACGAGCCCCATTGTTAATCCTTTAAAGGAAATTATTTGTAAATTTCGACAAGTAGAACAATGAATGGATCAGGTAGACGGTTGAAATCATTGTATATATTGCTTCTATATAGCCTACGAAACATATATGCAAAGCATCCAAACAGTACAATTCGCCAATTTTTTGTTCTTCAAGTTTAAGAGAACTACGAGCCCCACTGTTAATTCTTTAACGGAAATTAATTGTAACTTTCTACAAGTAGAACAATGATTGGAACACGCAGACGGTTGAAATCTTTGTATATATTTCTTCCATATAGTCTAAGAAACATATACGCAAAGCATCCAAACAGTACCATTCGCCAATTTTTTGTTCTTCAAGTTTAAGTGAACAGCGAGCCCCATTGATAATCATGAAATGGAAATTCTTTGTAACTTTCTACAAGTAGAACAATGAATAGTACAGGTAGACGGGTGAAATCTTTCTTTATATTGCTTCTAAATAGTCTAAGAAATATATATGCAAAGTATCCAAACAGTACAATTCGCCAATTTCTTGTTCTTCAAGTTTAAGTGAACTACGAGACCCATTGTTAATCCTTTAAAGGAAATTATTTGTAAATTTCGACAAGTAGAACAATGAATGGAACACGTAGACGGTTGAAATCTTTGTATATATTGCTTCCATATAGTCTAAAAAACATGTACGCAAAGCATCCAAACAGTACCATGCGCCAATTTTCTGTTCTTCAAGTTTAAGTGAACAATGAGCCCCAATGGTTAATCCTTTATCGGAAATTATTTGTAATTTTCGACAAGTAGAGCAATGAATGGATCATGTAGACGGTTGAAATCATTGTATATATTGCTTCTATATAGTCTACGAAACATATATGCAAAGCATCCAAACAGTACAATTCGACAATTTTTTGTTCTTCAAGTTTAGTGAACAATGAGCCCCAATGGTTAATCCTTTATCGGAAATTATTTGTAATTTTCGACAAGTAGAACAATGAATGGAACAGGTAGACGGTTGAAATCTTTGTATATATTGCTTCTATATAATCTAAGGAACATATATGCAAAGCATCCAAACAGTGCAATTCGCCAATTATTTGATCTTCATGTTTAAGTGAACTACGAGCCCCATTGTTAATACTTTAACGGAAATTATTTGTAACTTGCGACAAGTAGAACAATGAGTGGAACAGGCAGACGGTTGAAATCAATGTATATATTGCTTCTATATAGTCTAAGAAACATATATGCAAAGCATCCAAACAGTACCATTCGCCAATTTTTTGTTCTTCAAGTTTAAGTGAACAATGAGCCCCATTGTTAATCCTTTATCGGAAATTATTTGTAACTTTCAACAAGTAGAACATTGAATGGAACAGGTAGAAGGTTGAAATCTTTGTATATATTGCTTCTATATAGTATAAGAAACATATATGCAAAGCATCCAAACAGTAACATTCGCCAATTTTTTGTTCTTCAAGTTTAAGTGAACTACGAGCCCCATTGTTAATCCTTTAAAGGAATTTATTTGTAACTTTCGACAAGTAGAACAATGAATGAAACAGGTAGACTGTTGAAATCATTGTATATATTGCTTCTATATAGTCTAAGAAACATATATGCAAAGCATCCAAACAGTACAATTCGACAATTATTTGTTCCTCAAGTTTAGTGAACAATGAGCCCCAATGGTTAATCCTTTATCGGAAATTATTTGTAATTTTCGACAAGTAGAACAATGAATGGAACCGGTAGACGGTTGAAATCTTTGTATATATTGCTTCAATATAATCTAAGAAACATATATGCAAAGCATCCAAACAGTACCATTCGCCAATTTTTTGTTCTTCAAGTTTAAGTGAACTACGAGCCCCATTGTTAATACTTTAACGGAAATTATTTGTAACTTTCGAGAAGTAGAACAATGAATGGAACTGGTAGCCGGTTGAAATCAATGTATATATTGCTTCTATATAGTCTAAGAAACATATGTGCAAAGCATCCAAACAGTACCATTCGCCAAGTTTTTGTTCTTCAAGTTTAAGTGAACGACGAGCCCCATTGTTAATCCTTTAAAGGAAATTATTTGTAAATTTCGACAAGTAGAACAAGGAATGGATCAGGTAGACGGTTGAAATCATTGTATATATTGCTTCTATATAGCCTACGAAACATATATGCAAAGCATTCAAACAGTACAATTCGCCAATTTTTTGTTCTTCAAGTTTAAGTGAACTACGAGCCCCATTGTTAATTCTTTAACGGAAATTATATGTAACTTGCGACAAGTAGAACAATGATTGGAACACGCAGACGGTTGAAATCTTTGTATATATTGCTTCCATATAGTCTAAAAAACATGTACGCAAAGCATCCAAACAGTACCATGCGCCAATTTTCTGTTCTTCAAGTTTAAGTGAACAATGAGCCCCAATGGTTAATCCTTTATCGGAAATTATTTGTAATTTTCGACAAGTAGAGCAATGAATGGATCATGTAGACGGTTGAAATCATTGTATATGTTGCTTCTATATAGTCTACGAAACATATATGCAAAGCATCCAAACAGTACAATTCGACAATTTTTTGTTCTTCAAGTTTAGTGAACAATGAGCCCCAATGGTTAATCCGTTATCGGAAATTATTTGTAGCTTTCGACAAGTAGAACAATGAATGGAACAGGTAGACGGTTGAAATCTTTGTATATATTGCTTCTATATAATCTAAGAAACATATATGCAAAGCATCTAAACAGTAACAATCGCCAATTTTTTGATCTTCAAGTTTAAGTGAACAGCGAGCCCCATTGATAATCATGAAATGGAAATTATTTGTAACTTTCTACAAGTAGAACAATGAATAGTACAGGTAGACGGGTGAAATCTTTCTATATATTGCTTCTAAATAGTCTAAGAAACATCTATGCAAAGCATCCAAACAGTACAATTCGCCAATTTTTTGTTCTTCAAGTTTATGTGAACTACGAGCCCCATTGTTAATCCTTTAACGGAAATTAATTGTAACTTTCTACAAGTAGAACAATGATTGGAACACGTAGACGGTTGAAATATTTGTATATATTGCTTCCATATAGTCTAAGAAACATATATGCAAAGCATCCAAACAGTACCATTCGCCAATTTTTTGTTCTTCAAGTTTAAGTGAACAGCGAGCCCCATTGATAATCATGAAATGGAAATTATTTGTAACTTTCTACAAGTAGAACAATGAATAGTACAGGTAGACGGGTGAAATCTTTCTATATATTGCTTCTAAATAGTCTAAGAAACATCTATGCAAAGCATCCAAACAGTACAATTCGCCAATTTTTTGTTCTTCAAGTTTATGTGAACTACGAGCCCCATTGTTAATCCTTTAACGGAAATTAATTGTAACTTTCTACAAGTAGAACAATGATTGGAACACGTAGACGGTTGAAATATTTGTATATATTGCTTCCATATAGTCTAAGAAACATATATGCAAAGCATCCAAACAGTACCATTCGCCAATTTTTTGTTCTTCAAGTTTAAGTGATCAATGAGACCCATTGTTAATCCTTTATCGGAAATTATTTGTAACTTTCGACAAGTAGATCAATGAATGGAACAGGTAGACGGTTGAAATCAATGTATATATTGCTTCTATATAGTCTAAGAAACATATATGCAAAGCATCCAAACAGTACCATTCGCCAATTTTTTGTTCTTCAAGTTTAAGTGAACAATGAGCCCCATTGTTAATCCTTTATCGTAAATTATTTGTAACTTTCGACAAGTAGAACAATGAATGGAACAGGTAGACGGTTGAAATCATTGTATATATTGCTTCCGTATAGTTTAAGAAACATGTACGCAAAGCATCCAAACAGTACCATTCGCCAATTTTTTGTTCTTCAAGTTTAAGTAAACTACGATCCCCATTGTTAATCCCTTAACGGAAATTAATTGTAACTTTCTACAAGTAGAACAATGATTGGAACACGTAGACGGTTGAAATATTTGTATATATTGCTTCCATATAGTCTAAGAAACATATATGCAAAGCATCCAAACAGTACCATTCGCCAATTTTTTGTTCTTCAAGTTTAAGTGAACAATGAGCCCCAATGGTTAATCCGTTATCGGAAATTATTTGTAGCTTTCGACTAGTAGAACAATGAATGGAACAGGTAGACGGTTGAAATCTTTGTATATATTGCTTCTATATAATCTAAGAAACATATATGCAAAGCATCTAAACAGTAACAATCGCCAATTTTTTGATCTTCAAGTTTAAGTGAACAGCGAGCCCCATTGATAATCATGAAATGGAAATTATTTGTAACTTTCTACAAGTAGAACAATGAATAGTACAGGTAGACGGGTGAAATCTTTCTATATATTGCTTCTAAATAGTCTAAGAAACATCTATGCAAAGCATCCAAACAGTACAATTCGCCAATTTTTTGTTCTTCAAGTTTATGTGAACTACGAGCCCCATTGTTAATACTTTAACGGAAATTATATGTAACTTGCGACAAGTAGAACAATGATTGGAACACGCAGACGGTTGAAATCTTTGTATATATTGCTTCCATATAGTCTAAAAAACATGTACGCAAAGCATCCAAACAGTACCATGCGCCAATTTTCTGTTCTTCAAGTTTAAGTGAACAATGAGCCCCAATGGTTAATCCTTTATCGGAAATTATTTGTAATTTTCGACAAGTAGAGCAATGAATGGATCATGTAGACGGTTGAAATCATTGTATATATTGCTTCTATATAGTCTACGAAACATATATGCAAAGCATCCAAACAGTACAATTCGACAATTTTTTGTTCTTCAAGTTTAGTGAACAATGAGCCCCAATGGTTAATCCTTTATCGGAAATTATTTGTAATTTTCGACAAGTAGAACAATGAATGGAACAGGTAGACGGTTGAAATCTTTGTATATATTGCTTCTATATAATCTAAGGAACATATATGCAAAGCATCCAAACAGTGCAATTCGCCAATTATTTGATCTTCATGTTTAAGTGAACTACGAGCCCCATTGTTAATACTTTAACGGAAATTATTTGTAACTTGCGACAAGTAGAACAATGAGTGGAACAGGTAGACGGTTGAAATCAATGTATATATTGCTTCTATATAGTCTAAGAAACATGTACGCAAAGCATCCAAACAGTACCATTCGCCAATTTTTTGTTCTTCAAGTTTAAGTAAACTACGATCCCCATTGTTAATCCCTTAACGGAAATTATTTGTAACTTTCTACAAGTAGAACAATGAATAGTACAGGTAGACGGGTGAAATCTTTCTATATATTGCTTCTAAATAGTCTAAGAAACATCTATGCAAAGCATCCAAACAGTACAATTCGCCAATTTTTTGTTCTTCAAGTTTATGTGAACTACGAGCCCCATTGTTAATCCTTTAACGGAAATTAATTGTAACTTTCTACAAGTAGAACAATGATTGGAACACGTAGACGGTTGAAATCTTTGTATATATTGCTTCCATATAGTCTAAGAAACATATATGCAAAGCATCCAAACAGTACCATTCGCCAATTTTTTGTTCTTCAAGTTTAAGTGAACAATGAGACCCATTGTTAATCCTTTATCGGAAATTATTTGTAACTTGCGACAAGTAGAACAATGAGTGGAACAGGTAGACGGTTGAAATCTTTGTATATATTGCTTCTATATAATCTAAAAAACATATATGCAAAGCATCCAAACAGTAAAATTCGTCAATTTTTTGTTCTTCAAGTTTAAGTGAACAATGAGCCCCAATGGTTAGTCCTTTATCGGTAATTATTTGTAACTTTCGACAAGTAGAACAATGAATGGAACAGGTAGACGGTTGAAATCATTGTATATATTGCTTCCATATAGTTTAAGAAACATTTACGCAAAGCATCCAAACAGTACCATTCGCCAATTTTTTGTTCTTCAAGTTTAAGTGAACGACGAGACCCATTGTTAATCCTTTAAAGGAAATTATTTGTAAATTTCGACAAGTAGAACAATGAATGGAACACGTAGACGGTTGAAATCTTTGTATATATTGCTTCCATATAGTCTAAAAAACATGTACGCAAAGCATCCAAACAGTACCATGCGCCAATTTTCTGTTCTTCAAGTTTAAGTGAACAATGAGCCCCAATGGTTAATCCTTTATCGGAAATTATTTGTAATTTTCGACAAGTAGAGCAATGAATGGATCATGTAGACGGTTGAAATCATTGTATATATTGCTTCTATATAGTCTACGAAACATATATGCAAAGCATCCAAACAGTACAATTCGACAATTTTTTGTTCTTCAACTTTAGTGAACAATGAGCCCCAATGGTTAATCCTTTATCGGAAATTATTTGTAATTTTCGACAAGTAGAACAATGAATGGAACAGGTAGACGGTTGAAATCTTTGTATATATTGCTTCTATATAATCTAAGGAACATATATGCAAAGCATCCAAACAGTGCAATTCGCCAATTATTTGATCTTCATGTTTAAGTGAACTACGAGCCCCATTGTTAATACTTTAACGGAAATTATTTGTAACTTGCGACAAGTAGAACAATGAGTGGAACAGGTAGACGGTTGAAATCAATGTATATATTGCTTCTATATAGTCTAAGAAACATATATGCAAAGCATCCAAACAGTACCATTCGCCAATTTTTTGTTCTTCAAGTTTAAGTGAACAATGAGCCCCATTGTTAATCCTTTATCGGAAATTATTTGTAACTTTCGACAAGTAGAACATTGAATGGAACAGGTAGAAGGTTGAAATCTTTGTATATATTGCTTCTATATAGTATAAGAAACATATATGCAAAGCATCCAAACAGTAACATTCGCCAATTTTTTGTTCTTCAAGTTTAAGTGAACTACGAGCCCCATTGTTAATCCTTTAAAGGAATTTATTTGTAACTTTCGACAAGTAGAACAATGAATGAAACAGGTAGACTGTTGAAATCATTGTATATATTGCTTCTATATAGTCTAAGAAACATATATGCAAAGCATCCAAACAGTACAATTCGACAATTATTTGTTCTTCAAGTTTAGTGAACAATGAGCCCCAATGGTTAATCCTTTATCGGAAATTATTTGTAATTTTCGACAAGTAGAACAATGAATGGAACCGGTAGACGGTTGAAATCTTTGTATATATTGCTTCAATATAATCTAAGAAACATATATGCAAAGAATCCAAACAGTACCATTCGCCAATTTTTTGTTCTTCAAGTTTAAGTGAACTACGATCCCCATTGTTAATCCCTTAACGGAAATTATTTGTAACTTTCTACAAGTAGAACAATGAATAGTACAGGTAGACGGGTGAAATCTTTCTATATATTGCTTCTAAATAGTCTAAGAAACATCTATGCAAAGCATCCAAACAGTACAATTCGCCAATTTTTTGTTCTTCAAGTTTATGTGAACTACGAGCCCCATTGTTAATCCTTTAACGGAAATTAATTGTAACTTTCTACAAGTAGAACAATGATTGGAACACGTAGACGGTTGAAATCTTTGTATATATTGCTTCCATATAGTCTAAGAAACATATATGCAAAGCATCCAAACAGTACCATTCGCCAATTTTTTGTTCTTCAAGTTTAAGTGAACAATGAGACCCATTGTTAATCCTTTATCGGAAATTATTTGTAACTTGCGACAAGTAGAACAATGAGTGGAACAGGTAGACGGTTGAAATCTTTGTATATATTGCTTCTATATAATCTAAAAAACATATATGCAAAGCATCCAAACAGTAAAATTCGTCAATTTTTTGTTCTTCAAGTTTAAGTGAACAATGAGCCCCAATGGTTAGTCCTTTATCGGTAATAATTTGTAACTTTCGACAAGTAGAACAATGAATGGAACAGGTAGACGGTTGAAATCTTTGTATATATTGCTTCTATATAATCTAAGGAACATATATGCAAAGCATCCAAACAGTGCAATTCGCCAATTATTTGATCTTCATGTTTAAGTGAACTACGAGCCCCATTGTTAATACTTTAACGGAAATTATTTGTAACTTGCGACAAGTAGAACAATGAGTGGAACAGGCAGACGGTTGAAATCAATGTATATATTGCTTCTATATAGTCTAAGAAACATATATGCAAAGCATCCAAACAGTACCATTCGCCAATTTTTTGTTCTTCAAGTTTAAGTGAACAATGAGCCCCATTGTTAATCCTTTATCGGAAATTATTTGTAACTTTCAACAAGTAGAACATTGAATGGAACAGGTAGAAGGTTGAAATCTTTGTATATATTGCTTCTATATAGTATAAGAAACATATATGCAAAGCATCCAAACAGTAACATTCGCCAATTTTTTGTTCTTCAAGTTTAAGTGAACTACGAGCCCCATTGTTAATCCTTTAAAGGAATTTATTTGTAACTTTCGACAAGTAGAACAATGAATGAAACAGGTAGACTGTTGAAATCATTGTATATATTGCTTCTATATAGTCTAAGAAACATATATGCAAAGCATCCAAACAGTACAATTCGACAATTATTTGTTCCTCAAGTTTAGTGAACAATGAGCCCCAATGGTTAATCCTTTATCGGAAATTATTTGTAATTTTCGACAAGTAGAACAATGAATGGAACCGGTAGACGGTTGAAATCTTTGTATATATTGCTTCAATATAATCTAAGAAACATATATGCAAAGCATCCAAACAGTACCATTCGCCAATTTTTTGTTCTTCAAGTTTAAGTGAACTACGAGCCCCATTGTTAATACTTTAACGGAAATTATTTGTAACTTTCGAGAAGTAGAACAATGAATGGAACTGGTAGCCGGTTGAAATCAATGTATATATTGCTTCTATATAGTCTAAGAAACATATGTGCAAAGCATCCAAACAGTACCATTCGCCAAGTTTTTGTTCTTCAAGTTTAAGTGAACGACGAGCCCCATTGTTAATCCTTTAAAGGAAATTATTTGTAAATTTCGACAAGTAGAACAAGGAATGGATCAGGTAGACGGTTGAAATCATTGTATATATTGCTTCTATATAGCCTACGAAACATATATGCAAAGCATTCAAACAGTACAATTCGCCAATTTTTTGTTCTTCAAGTTTAAGTGAACTACGAGCCCCATTGTTAATTCTTTAACGGAAATTATATGTAACTTGCGACAAGTAGAACAATGATTGGAACACGCAGACGGTTGAAATCTTTGTATATATTGCTTCCATATAGTCTAAAAAACATGTACGCAAAGCATCCAAACAGTACCATGCGCCAATTTTCTGTTCTTCAAGTTTAAGTGAACAATGAGCCCCAATGGTTAATCCTTTATCGGAAATTATTTGTAATTTTCGACAAGTAGAGCAATGAATGGATCATGTAGACGGTTGAAATCATTGTATATGTTGCTTCTATATAGTCTACGAAACATATATGCAAAGCATCCAAACAGTACAATTCGACAATTTTTTGTTCTTCAAGTTTAGTGAACAATGAGCCCCAATGGTTAATCCGTTATCGGAAATTATTTGTAGCTTTCGACAAGTAGAACAATGAATGGAACAGGTAGACGGTTGAAATCTTTGTATATATTGCTTCTATATAATCTAAGAAACATATATGCAAAGCATCTAAACAGTAACAATCGCCAATTTTTTGATCTTCAAGTTTAAGTGAACAGCGAGCCCCATTGATAATCATGAAATGGAAATTATTTGTAACTTTCTACAAGTAGAACAATGAATAGTACAGGTAGACGGGTGAAATCTTTCTATATATTGCTTCTAAATAGTCTAAGAAACATCTATGCAAAGCATCCAAACAGTACAATTCGCCAATTTTTTGTTCTTCAAGTTTATGTGAACTACGAGCCCCATTGTTAATCCTTTAACGGAAATTAATTGTAACTTTCTACAAGTAGAACAATGATTGGAACACGTAGACGGTTGAAATATTTGTATATATTGCTTCCATATAGTCTAAGAAACATATATGCAAAGCATCCAAACAGTACCATTCGCCAATTTTTTGTTCTTCAAGTTTAAGTGAACAGCGAGCCCCATTGATAATCATGAAATGGAAATTATTTGTAACTTTCTACAAGTAGAACAATGAATAGTACAGGTAGACGGGTGAAATCTTTCTATATATTGCTTCTAAATAGTCTAAGAAACATCTATGCAAAGCATCCAAACAGTACAATTCGCCAATTTTTTGTTCTTCAAGTTTATGTGAACTACGAGCCCCATTGTTAATCCTTTAACGGAAATTAATTGTAACTTTCTACAAGTAGAACAATGATTGGAACACGTAGACGGTTGAAATATTTGTATATATTGCTTCCATATAGTCTAAGAAACATATATGCAAAGCATCCAAACAGTACCATTCGCCAATTTTTTGTTCTTCAAGTTTAAGTGATCAATGAGACCCATTGTTAATCCTTTATCGGAAATTATTTGTAACTTTCGACAAGTAGATCAATGAATGGAACAGGTAGACGGTTGAAATCAATGTATATATTGCTTCTATATAGTCTAAGAAACATATATGCAAAGCATCCAAACAGTACCATTCGCCAATTTTTTGTTCTTCAAGTTTAAGTGAACAATGAGCCCCATTGTTAATCCTTTATCGTAAATTATTTGTAACTTTCGACAAGTAGAACAATGAATGGAACAGGTAGACGGTTGAAATCATTGTATATATTGCTTCCGTATAGTTTAAGAAACATGTACGCAAAGCATCCAAACAGTACCATTCGCCAATTTTTTGTTCTTCAAGTTTAAGTAAACTACGATCCCCATTGTTAATCCCTTAACGGAAATTAATTGTAACTTTCTACAAGTAGAACAATGATTGGAACACGTAGACGGTTGAAATATTTGTATATATTGCTTCCATATAGTCTAAGAAACATATATGCAAAGCATCCAAACAGTACCATTCGCCAATTTTTTGTTCTTCAAGTTTAAGTGAACAATGAGCCCCAATGGTTAATCCGTTATCGGAAATTATTTGTAGCTTTCGACTAGTAGAACAATGAATGGAACAGGTAGACGGTTGAAATCTTTGTATATATTGCTTCTATATAATCTAAGAAACATATATGCAAAGCATCTAAACAGTAACAATCGCCAATTTTTTGATCTTCAAGTTTAAGTGAACAGCGAGCCCCATTGATAATCATGAAATGGAAATTATTTGTAACTTTCTACAAGTAGAACAATGAATAGTACAGGTAGACGGGTGAAATCTTTCTATATATTGCTTCTAAATAGTCTAAGAAACATCTATGCAAAGCATCCAAACAGTACAATTCGCCAATTTTTTGTTCTTCAAGTTTATGTGAACTACGAGCCCCATTGTTAATACTTTAACGGAAATTATATGTAACTTGCGACAAGTAGAACAATGATTGGAACACGCAGACGGTTGAAATCTTTGTATATATTGCTTCCATATAGTCTAAAAAACATGTACGCAAAGCATCCAAACAGTACCATGCGCCAATTTTCTGTTCTTCAAGTTTAAGTGAACAATGAGCCCCAATGGTTAATCCTTTATCGGAAATTATTTGTAATTTTCGACAAGTAGAGCAATGAATGGATCATGTAGACGGTTGAAATCATTGTATATATTGCTTCTATATAGTCTACGAAACATATATGCAAAGCATCCAAACAGTACAATTCGACAATTTTTTGTTCTTCAAGTTTAGTGAACAATGAGCCCCAATGGTTAATCCTTTATCGGAAATTATTTGTAATTTTCGACAAGTAGAACAATGAATGGAACAGGTAGACGGTTGAAATCTTTGTATATATTGCTTCTATATAATCTAAGGAACATATATGCAAAGCATCCAAACAGTGCAATTCGCCAATTATTTGATCTTCATGTTTAAGTGAACTACGAGCCCCATTGTTAATACTTTAACGGAAATTATTTGTAACTTGCGACAAGTAGAACAATGAGTGGAACAGGTAGACGGTTGAAATCAATGTATATATTGCTTCTATATAGTCTAAGAAACATGTACGCAAAGCATCCAAACAGTACCATTCGCCAATTTTTTGTTCTTCAAGTTTAAGTAAACTACGATCCCCATTGTTAATCCCTTAACGGAAATTATTTGTAACTTTCTACAAGTAGAACAATGAATAGTACAGGTAGACGGGTGAAATCTTTCTATATATTGCTTCTAAATAGTCTAAGAAACATCTATGCAAAGCATCCAAACAGTACAATTCGCCAATTTTTTGTTCTTCAAGTTTATGTGAACTACGAGCCCCATTGTTAATCCTTTAACGGAAATTAATTGTAACTTTCTACAAGTAGAACAATGATTGGAACACGTAGACGGTTGAAATCTTTGTATATATTGCTTCCATATAGTCTAAGAAACATATATGCAAAGCATCCAAACAGTACCATTCGCCAATTTTTTGTTCTTCAAGTTTAAGTGAACAATGAGACCCATTGTTAATCCTTTATCGGAAATTATTTGTAACTTGCGACAAGTAGAACAATGAGTGGAACAGGTAGACGGTTGAAATCTTTGTATATATTGCTTCTATATAATCTAAAAAACATATATGCAAAGCATCCAAACAGTAAAATTCGTCAATTTTTTGTTCTTCAAGTTTAAGTGAACAATGAGCCCCAATGGTTAGTCCTTTATCGGTAATTATTTGTAACTTTCGACAAGTAGAACAATGAATGGAACAGGTAGACGGTTGAAATCATTGTATATATTGCTTCCATATAGTTTAAGAAACATTTACGCAAAGCATCCAAACAGTACCATTCGCCAATTTTTTGTTCTTCAAGTTTAAGTGAACGACGAGACCCATTGTTAATCCTTTAAAGGAAATTATTTGTAAATTTCGACAAGTAGAACAATGAATGGAACACGTAGACGGTTGAAATCTTTGTATATATTGCTTCCATATAGTCTAAAAAACATGTACGCAAAGCATCCAAACAGTACCATGCGCCAATTTTCTGTTCTTCAAGTTTAAGTGAACAATGAGCCCCAATGGTTAATCCTTTATCGGAAATTATTTGTAATTTTCGACAAGTAGAGCAATGAATGGATCATGTAGACGGTTGAAATCATTGTATATATTGCTTCTATATAGTCTACGAAACATATATGCAAAGCATCCAAACAGTACAATTCGACAATTTTTTGTTCTTCAACTTTAGTGAACAATGAGCCCCAATGGTTAATCCTTTATCGGAAATTATTTGTAATTTTCGACAAGTAGAACAATGAATGGAACAGGTAGACGGTTGAAATCTTTGTATATATTGCTTCTATATAATCTAAGGAACATATATGCAAAGCATCCAAACAGTGCAATTCGCCAATTATTTGATCTTCATGTTTAAGTGAACTACGAGCCCCATTGTTAATACTTTAACGGAAATTATTTGTAACTTGCGACAAGTAGAACAATGAGTGGAACAGGTAGACGGTTGAAATCAATGTATATATTGCTTCTATATAGTCTAAGAAACATATATGCAAAGCATCCAAACAGTACCATTCGCCAATTTTTTGTTCTTCAAGTTTAAGTGAACAATGAGCCCCATTGTTAATCCTTTATCGGAAATTATTTGTAACTTTCGACAAGTAGAACATTGAATGGAACAGGTAGAAGGTTGAAATCTTTGTATATATTGCTTCTATATAGTATAAGAAACATATATGCAAAGCATCCAAACAGTAACATTCGCCAATTTTTTGTTCTTCAAGTTTAAGTGAACTACGAGCCCCATTGTTAATCCTTTAAAGGAATTTATTTGTAACTTTCGACAAGTAGAACAATGAATGAAACAGGTAGACTGTTGAAATCATTGTATATATTGCTTCTATATAGTCTAAGAAACATATATGCAAAGCATCCAAACAGTACAATTCGACAATTATTTGTTCTTCAAGTTTAGTGAACAATGAGCCCCAATGGTTAATCCTTTATCGGAAATTATTTGTAATTTTCGACAAGTAGAACAATGAATGGAACCGGTAGACGGTTGAAATCTTTGTATATATTGCTTCAATATAATCTAAGAAACATATATGCAAAGAATCCAAACAGTACCATTCGCCAATTTTTTGTTCTTCAAGTTTAAGTGAACTACGATCCCCATTGTTAATCCCTTAACGGAAATTATTTGTAACTTTCTACAAGTAGAACAATGAATAGTACAGGTAGACGGGTGAAATCTTTCTATATATTGCTTCTAAATAGTCTAAGAAACATCTATGCAAAGCATCCAAACAGTACATTTCGCCAATTTTTTGTTCTTCAAGTTTATGTGAACTACGAGCCCCATTGTTAATCCTTTAACGGAAATTAATTGTAACTTTCTACAAGTAGAACAATGATTGGAACACGTAGACGGTTGAAATCTTTGTATATATTGCTTCCATATAGTCTAAGAAACATATATGCAAAGCATCCAAACAGTACCATTCGCCAATTTTTTGTTCTTCAAGTTTAAGTGAACAATGAGACCCATTGTTAATCCTTTATCGGAAATTATTTGTAACTTGCGACAAGTAGAACAATGATTGGAACAGGTAGACGGTTGAAATCTTTGTATATATTGCTTCTATATAATCTAAAAAACATATATGCAAAGCATCCAAACAGTAAAATTCGTCAATTTTTTGTTCTTCAAGTTTAAGTGAACAATGAGCCCCAATGGTTAGTCCTTTATCGGTAATAATTTGTAACTTTCGACAAGTAGAACAATGAATGGAACAGGTAGACGGTTGAAATCATTGTATATATTGCTTCCATATAGTTTAAGAAACATTTACGCAAAGCATCCAAACAGTACCATTCGCCAATTTTTTGTTCTTCAAGTTTAAGTGAACGACGAGACCCATTGTTAATCCTTTAAAGGAAATTATTTGTAAATTTCGACAAGTAGAACAATGAATGGAACACGTAGACGGTTGAAATCTTTGTATATATTGCTTCCATATAGTCTAAAAAACATGTACGCAAAGCATCCAAACAGTACCATGCGCCAATTTTCTGTTCTTCAAGTTTAAGTGAACAATGAGCCCCAATGGTTAATCCTTTATCGGAAATTATTTGTAATTTTCGACAAGTAGAGCAATGAATGGATCATGTAGACGGTTGAAATCATTGTATATATTGCTTCTATATAGTCTACGAAACATATATGCAAAGCATCCAAACAGTACAATTCGACAATTTTTTGTTCTTCAAGTTTAGTGAACAATGAGCCCCAATGGTTAATCCTTTATCGGAAATTATTTGTAATTTTCGACAAGTAGAACAATGAATGGAACAGGTAGACGGTTGAAATCTTTGTATATATTGCTTCTATATAATCTAAGGAACATATATGCAAAGCATCCAAACAGTGCAATTCGCCAATTATTTGATCTTCATGTTTAAGTGAACTACGAGCCCCATTGTTAATACTTTAACGGAAATTATTTGTAACTTGCGACAAGTAGAACAATGAGTGGAACAGGTAGACGGTTGAAATCAATGTATATATTGCTTCTATATAGTCTAAGAAACATATATGCAATGCATCCAAACAGTACCATTCGCCAATTTTTTGTTCTTCAAGTTTAAGTGAACAATGAGCCCCATTGTTAATCCTTTATCGGAAATTATTTGTAACTTTCGACAAGTAGAACATTGAATGGAACAGGTAGAAGGTTGAAATCTTTGTATATATTGCTTCTATATAGTATAAGAAACATATATGCAAAGCATCCAAACAGTAACATTCGCCAATTTTTTGTTCTTCAAGTTTAAGTGAACTACGAGCCCCATTGTTAATCCTTTAAAGGAATTTATTTGTAACTTTCGACAAGTAGAACAATGAATGAAACAGGTAGACTGTTGAAATCATTGTATATATTGCTTCTATATAGTCTAAGAAACATATATGCAAAGCATCCAAACAGTACAATTCGACAATTATTTGTTCTTCAAGTTTAGTGAACAATGAGCCCCAATGGTTAATCCTTTATCGGAAATTATTTGTAATTTTCGACAAGTAGAACAATGAATGGAACCGGTAGACGGTTGAAATCTTTGTATATATTGCTTCAATATAATCTAAGAAACATATATGCAAAGCATCCAAACAGTACCATTCGCCAATTTTTTGTTCTTCAAGTTTAAGTGAACTACGAGCCCCATTGTTAATACTTTAACGGAAATTATTTGTAACTTTCGAGAAGTAGAACAATGAATGGAACTGGTAGCCGGTTGAAATCAATGTATATATTGCTTCTATATAGTCTAAGAAACATATGTGCAAAGCATCCAAACAGTACCATTCGCCAAGTTTTTGTTCTTCAAGTTTAAGTGAACGACGAGCCCCATTGTTAATCCTTTAAAGGAAATTATTTGTAAATTTCGACAAGTAAAACAATGAATGGAACAGGTAGACGGTTGAAATCTTTGTATATATTGCTTCTATATAATCTAAGAAACATATATGCAAAGCATCCAAACAGTACAATTCGCCAATTTTTTGATCTTCAAGTTTAAGTGAACAGCGAGCCCCATTGATAATCATGAAATGGAAATTATTTGTAACTTTCTACAAGTAGAACAATGAATAGTACAGGTAGACGGGTGAATTCTTTCTATATATTGCTTCTAAATAGTCTAAGAAACATATATGCAAAGCATCCAAACAGTACAATTCGCCAATTTTTTGTTCTTCAAGTTTAAGTGAACAACGAGCCCCAATGGTTAATCCTTTATCGGAAATTATTTGTAATTTTCGACAAGTAGAACAATGAATGGAACAGGTAGACGGTTGAAATCTTTGTATATATTGCTTCTATATAGTCTAAGAAACATATATGCAAAGCATCCAAACAGTACCATTCGCCAATTTTTTGATCTTCAAGTTTAAGTGAACAATGAGCCTCAATGGTTAATCCTTTATCGGTACTTATTTGTAACTCTCGACAAGTAGAACAATGAATGGAACAGGTAAACGGTTGAAATCTTTGTATATATTGCGTCTATATAATCTAAGAAACATATATGCAAAGCATCCAAACAGTACAATTCCCCAATTTTTTGTTCTTCATGTTTAAGTGAACAATGAGCCCCAATGGTTAATCCTTTATCGGTAATTATTTGTAACTTTCGACAAGTAGAACAATGAATGGAACAGGTAGCCGGTTGAAATCAATGTATATATTGCGTCTATATAGTCTAAGAAACATATATGCAAAGCATCCAAACAGTACCATTCGCAATTTTTTTGTTCTTCAAGTTGAAGTGAACAACGAGCCCCATTGTTAATCCTTTAAAGGAAATTATTTGTAAATTTCGACAAGTAGAACAATGATTGGAACACGTAGACGGTTGAAATCTTTGTATATATTGCTTACATATAGTCTAAGAAACATGTATGCAAAGCATCCAAACAGTACCATTCGCCAATTTTTTGTTCTTCAAGTTTAAGTGCACAATGAGCCCCAATGGTTAATTCTTTAACGGAAATTATTTGTAATTTTCGACAAGTAGAACAATGAATGGAACAGGTAGACGGTTGAAATCTTTGTATATATTGCGTCTATATAATCTAAGAAACATATATGCAAAGCATCCAAACAGTACAATTCCCCAATTTTTTGTTCTTCATGTTTAAGTGAACAATGAGCCCCAATGGTTAATCCTTTATCGGTAATTATTTGTAACTTTCGACAAGTAGAACAATGAATGGAACAGGTAGCCGGTTGAAATCAATGTATATATTGCGTCTATATAGTCTAAGAAACATATATGCAAAGCATCCAAACAGTACCATTCGCAATTTTTTTGTTCTTCAAGTTTAAGTGAACAACGAGCCCCATTGTTAATCCTTTAAAGGAAATTATTTGTAAATTTCGACAAGTAGAACAATGATTGGAACATGTAGACGGTTGAAAGCTTTGTATATATTGCTTACATATAGTCTAAGAAACATGTACGCAAAGCATCCAAACAGTACCATTCGCCAATTTTTTGTTCTTCAAGTTTAAGTGCACAATGAGCCCCAATGGTTAATTCTTTAACGGAAATTATTTGTAATTTTCGACAAGTAGAACAATGAATGGAACAGGTAGACGGTTGAAATCTTTCTATATATTGCTTCTAAATAGTCTAAGAAACACATATGCAAAACATCCAAACAGTACAATTCGCCAATTTTTTGTTCTTCAAGTTTAAGTGAACTACGAGCCCCATTGTTAATCCTTTAAAGGAAATTATTTGTAAATTTCGACAAGTAGAACAATGAATGGATCAGGTAGACGGTTGAAATCATTGTATATATTGCTTCTATATAGCCTACGAAACATATATGCAAAGCATCCAAACAGTACAATTCGCCAATTTTTTGTTCTTCAAGTTTAAGTGAACTACGAGCCCCATTGTTAATTCTTTAACGGAAATTAATTGTAACTTTCTACAAGTAGAACAATGATTGGAACACGCAGACGGTTGAAATCTTTGTATATATTTCTTCCATATAGTCTAAGAAACATATACGCAAAGCATCCAAACAGTACAATTCGCCAATTTTTTGTTCTTCAAGTTTAAGTGAACAGCGAGCCCCATTGATAATACTTTAACGGAAATTATATGTAACTTGCGACAAGTAGAACAATGATTGGAACACGCAGACGGTTGAAATCTTTGTATATATTGCTTCCATATAGTCTAAAAAACATGTACGCAAAGCATCCAAACAGTACCATGCGCCAATTTTCTGTTCTTCAAGTTTAAGTGAACAATGAGCCCCAATGGTTAATCCTTTATCGGAAATTATTTGTAATTTTCGACAAGTAGAACAATGAATGGAACAGGTAGACGGTTGAAATCTTTGTATATATTGCTTCTATATAATCTAAGAAACATATATGCAAAGCATCTAAACAGTAACAATCGCCAATTTTTTGATCTTCAAGTTTAAGTGAACAGCGAGCCCCATTGATAATCATGAAATGGAAATTATTTGTAACTTTCTACAAGTAGAACAATGAATAGTACAGGTAGACGGGTGAAATCTTTCTATATATTGCTTCTAAATAGTCTAAGAAACATCTATGCAAAGCATCCAAACAGTACAATTCGCCAATTTTTTGTTCTTCAAGTTTATGTGAACTACGAGCCCCATTGTTAATCCTTTAACGGAAATTAATTGTAACTTTCTACAAGTAGAACAATGATTGGAACACGTAGACGGTTGAAATATTTGTATATATTGCTTCCATATAGTCTAAGAAACATATATGCAAAGCATCCAAACAGTACCATTCGCCAATTTTTTGTTCTTCAAGTTTAAGTGAACAATGAGCCCCAATGGTTAATCCGTTATCGGAAATTATTTGTAGCTTTCGACAAGTAGAACAATGAATGGAACAGGTAGACGGTTGAAATCTTTGTATATATTGCTTCTATGTAATCTAAGAAACATATATGCAAAGCATCTAAACAGTAACAATCGCCAATTTTTTGATCTTCAAGTTTAAGTGAACAGCGAGCCCCATTGATAATCATGAAATGGAAATTATTTGTAACTTTCTACAAGTAGAACAATGAATAGTACAGGTAGACGGGTGAAATCTTTCTATATATTGCTTCTAAATAGTCTAAGAAACATCTATGCAAAGCATCCAAACAGTACAATTCGCCAATTTTTTGTTCTTCAAGTTTATGTGAACTACGAGCCCCATTGTTAATACTTTAACGGAAATTATATGTAACTTGCGACAAGTAGAACAATGATTGGAACACGCAGACGGTTGAAATCTTTGTATATATTGCTTCCATATAGTCTAAAAAACATGTACGCAAAGCATCCAAACAGTACCATGCGCCAATTTTCTGTTCTTCAAGTTTAAGTGAACAATGAGCCCCAATGGTTAATCCTTTATCGGAAATTATTTGTAATTTTCGACAAGTAGAGCAATGAATGGATCATGTAGACGGTTGAAATCATTGTATATATTGCTTCTATATAGTCTACGAAACATATATGCAAAGCATCCAAACAGTACAATTCGACAATTTTTTGTTCTTCAAGTTTAGTGAACAATGAGCCCCAATGGTTAATCCTTTATCGGAAATTATTTGTAATTTTCGACAAGTAGAACAATGAATGGAACAGGTAGACGGTTGAAATCTTTGTATATATTGCTTCTATATAATCTAAGGAACATATATGCAAAGCATCCAAACAGTGCAATTCGCCAATTATTTGATCTTCATGGTTAAGTGAACTACGAGCCCCATTGTTAATACTTTAACGGAAATTATTTGTAACTTGCGACAAGTAGAACAATGAGTGGAACAGGTAGACGGTTGAAATCAATGTATATATTGCTTCTATATAGTCTAAGAAACATGTACGCAAAGCATCCAAACAGTACCATTCGCCAATTTTTTGTTCTTCAAGTTTAAGTAAACTACGATCCCCATTGTTAATCCCTTAACGGAAATTATTTGTAACTTTCTACAAGTAGAACAATGAATAGTACAGGTAGACGGGTGAATTCTTTCTATATATTGCTTCTATATAGCCTACGAAACATATATGCAAAGCATCCAAACAGTACAATTCGCCAATTTTTTGTTCTTCAAGTTTAAGTGAACTACGAGCCCCATTGTTAATCCTTTAACGGAAATTAATTGAAACTTTCTACAAGTAGAACAATGATTGGAACACGCAGACGGTTGAAATCTTTGTATATATTGCTTCCATATAGTCTAAGAAACATATATGCAAAGCATCCAAACAGTACCATTCGCCAATTTTTTGTTCTTCAAGTTTAAGTGAACAATGAGCCCCATTGTTAATCCTTTATCGGAAATTATTTGTAACTTTCGACAAGTAGAACATTGAATGGAACAGGTAGACGGTTGAAATCTTTGTATCTATTGCTTCTATATAGGATAAGAAACATATATGCAAAGCATCCAAACAGTACCATTCGCCACTTTTTTGTTCTTCAAGTTTAAGTAAACTACGATCCCCATTGTTAATCCCTTAACGGAAATTATTTGTGATTTTCGACAAGTAGAACAATGAATGGAACAGGTAGACGGTTGAAATCTTTGTATATATTGCTTCTATATAATCTAAGAAACATATATGCAAAGCATCCAAACAGTTCCATTCGCCAATTTTTTGTTCTTCAATGTTAAGTGAACTACGAGCCCCATTGTTAATACTTTAACGGAAATTATTTGTAACTTGCGATAAGTAGAACAATGAATGGAACTGGTAGCCGGTTGAAATCAATGTATATATTGCTTCTATATAGTCTAAGAAACATATATGCAAAGCATCCAAACAGTACCATTCGCCAATTTTTTGTTCTTCAAGTTTAAGTGAACGACGAGCCCCTTTGTTAATCCTTTAAAGGAAATTATTTGTAAATTTCGACAAGTAGGACAATGATTGGAACACGTAGACGGTTGAAATCTTTGTATATATTGCATCCATATAGTCTAAGAAACATGTACGCAAAGCATCCAAACAGTACCATTCGCCAATTTTTTGTTCTTCAAGTTTAAGTGAACAATGAGACCCATTGTTAATCCTTTATCGGAAATTATTTGTAACTTTCGACAAGTAGAACAATGAATGGAACAGGTAGACGGTTGAAATCTTTGTATATATTGCTTCTATATAGTCTAAGAAACATATATGCAAAGCATCCAAACAGTACAATTCGCCAATTTTTTGTTCTTCAAGATTAAGTGAACAGCGAGCCCCATTGATAATCATGAAATGGAAATTATTTGTAACTTTCTACAAGTAGAACAATGAATGGAACAGGTAGACGGTTGAATTCTTTGTATATATTGCTTCTATATAGTCTAAGAAACCTATATGCAAAGCATCTAAACAGTAACAATCGCCAATTTTTTGATCTTCAAGTTTAAGAGAACAGCGAGCCCCATTGATAATCATGAAATGGAAATTATTTGTAAATTTCGACAAGTAGAACAATGAATGGATCAGGTAGACGGTTGAAATCATTGTATATATTGCTTCTATATAATATACGAAACATATATGCAAAGCATCCAAACAGTACAATTCGCCAATTTTTTGTTCTTCAAGTTTAAGTGAACTACGAGCCCCATTGTTAATCCTTTAACGGAAATTAATTGTAACTTTCTACAAGTAGAACAATGAATGGAACACGTAGACGTTTGAAATCTTTGTATATATTGCTTCCATATAGTCTAAGAAACATATATGCAAAGCATCCAAACAGTACCATTCGCCAATTTTTTGTTCTTCAAGTTTAAGTGAACAATGAGACCCATTGTTAATCCTTTATCGGAAATTATTTGTAACTTTCGACAAGTAGAACAATGAATGGAACAGGTAGACGGTTGAAATCTTAGTATATATTGCTTCTATATAGACTAAGAAACATATATGCAAAGCATCCAAACAGTACCATTCGCCAAATTTTTGTTCTTCAAGTTTAAGTGAACAACGAGCCCCATTGTTAATCCTTTAAAGGAAATTATTTGTAAATTTCGATAAGTAGAACAATGATTGGAACACGTAGACGGTTGAAATCTTTGTATATATTGCTTCCATATAGTCTAAGAAACATGTACGCAAAGCATCCAAACAGTACCGTCCGCCAATTTTTTGTTCTTCAAGTTTAAGTGAACTACGAGCCCCATTGTTAATCCTTTAAAGGAAATTATTTGTAAATTTCGACAAGTAGAACATTGAATGGAACAGGTAGACGGTTGAAATCTTTGTATATATTGCTTCTATATAGTATAAGAAACATATATGCAAAGCATCCAAACAGTACAATTCGCCAATTTTTTGTTCTTCAAGTTTAAGTGAACAATGAGCCCCAATGGTTAATCCGTTATCGGAAATTATTTGTAACTTTCGACAAGTAGAACAATGAATGGAACTGGTAGACGGTTGAAATCTTTGTATATATTGCTTCTATATAGTCTAAGAAACATATATGCAAAGCATCCAAACAGTACCATTCGCCAAGTTTTTGTTCTTCAAGTTTAAGTGAACGACGAGCCCCATTGTTAATCCTTTAAAGGAAATTATTTGTAAATTTCGACAAGTAAAACAATGAATGGAACAGGTAGACGGTTGAAATCTTTGTATATATTGCTTCTATGTAATCTAAGAAACATATATGCAAAGCATCTAAACAGTAACAATCGCCAATTTTTTGATCTTCAAGTTTAAGTGAACAGCGAGCCCCATTGATAATCATGAAATGGAAATTATTTGTAACTTTCTACAAGTAGAACAATGAAAAGTACAGGTAGACGGGTGAAATCTTTCTATATATTGCTTCTAAATAGTCTAAGAAACATCTATGCAAAGCATCCAAACAGTACCATTCGCCAATTTTTTGTTCTTCAAGTTTAAGTGAACAATGAGCCCCATTGTTAATCCTTTATCGGAAATTATTTGTAACTTTCAACAAGTAGAACATTGAATGGAACAGGTAGAAGGTTGAAATCTTTGTATATATTGCTTCTATATAGTATAAGAAACATATATGCAAAGCATCCAAACAGTAACATTCGCCAATTTTTTGTTCTTCAAGTTTAAGTGAACTACGAGCCCCATTGTTAATCCTTTAAAGGAATTTATTTGTAACTTTCGACAAGTAGAACAATGAATGAAACAGGTAGACTGTTGAAATCATTGTATATATTGCTTCTATATAGTCTAAGAAACATATATGCAAAGCATCCAAACAGTACAATTCGACAATTATTTGTTCCTCAAGTTTAGTGAACAATGAGCCCCAATGGTTAATCCTTTATCGGAAATTATTTGTAATTTTCGACAAGTAGAACAATGAATGGAACCGGTAGACGGTTGAAATCTTTGTATATATTGCTTCAATATAATCTAAGAAACATATATGCAAAGCATCCAAACAGTACCATTCGCCAATTTTTTGTTCTTCAAGTTTAAGTGAACTACGAGCCCCATTGTTAATACTTTAACGGAAATTATTTGTAACTTTCGAGAAGTAGAACAATGAATGGAACTGGTAGCCGGTTGAAATCAATGTATATATTGCTTCTATATAGTCTAAGAAACATATGTGCAAAGCATCCAAACAGTACCATTCGCCAAGTTTTTGTTCTTCAAGTTTAAGTGAACGACGAGCCCCATTGTTAATCCTTTAAAGGAAATTATTTGTAAATTTCGACAAGTAGAACAAGGAATGGATCAGGTAGACGGTTGAAATCATTGTATATATTGCTTCTATATAGCCTACGAAACATATATGCAAAGCATTCAAACAGTACAATTTGCCAATTTTTTGTTCTTCAAGTTTAAGTGAACTACGAGCCCCATTGTTAATTCTTTAACGGAAATTATATGTAACTTGCGACAAGTAGAACAATGATTGGAACACGCAGACGGTTGAAATCTTTGTATATATTGCTTCCATATAGTCTAAAAAACATGTACGCAAAGCATCCAAACAGTACCATGCGCCAATTTTCTGTTCTTCAAGTTTAAGTGAACAATGAGCCCCAATGGTTAATCCTTTATCGGAAATTATTTGTAATTTTCGACAAGTAGAGCAATGAATGGATCATGTAGACGGTTGAAATCATTGTATATGTTGCTTCTATATAGTCTACGAAACATATATGCAAAGCATCCAAACAGTACAATTCGACAATTTTTTGTTCTTCAAGTTTAGTGAACAATGAGCCCCAATGGTTAATCCGTTATCGGAAATTATTTGTAGCTTTCGACAAGTAGAACAATGAATGGAACAGGTAGACGGTTGAAATCTTTGTATATATTGCTTCTATATAATCTAAGAAACATATATGCAAAGCATCTAAACAGTAACAATCGCCAATTTTTTGATCTTCAAGTTTAAGTGAACAGCGAGCCCCATTGATAATCATGAAATGGAAATTATTTGTAACTTTCTACAAGTAGAACAATGAATAGTACAGGTAGACGGGTGAAATCTTTCTATATATTGCTTCTAAATAGTCTAAGAAACATCTATGCAAAGCATCCAAACAGTACAATTCGCCAATTTTTTGTTCTTCAAGTTTATGTGAACTACGAGCCCCATTGTTAATCCTTTAACGGAAATTAATTGTAACTTTCTACAAGTAGAACAATGATTGGAACACGTAGACGGTTGAAATATTTGTATATATTGCTTCCATATAGTCTAAGAAACATATATGCAAAGCATCCAAACAGTACCATTCGCCAATTTTTTGTTCTTCAAGTTTAAGTGAACAGCGAGCCCCATTGATAATCATGAAATGGAAATTATTTGTAACTTTCTACAAGTAGAACAATGAATAGTACAGGTAGACGGGTGAAATCTTTCTATATATTGCTTCTAAATAGTCTAAGAAACATCTATGCAAAGCATCCAAACAGTACAATTCGCCAATTTTTTGTTCTTCAAGTTTATGTGAACTACGAGCCCCATTGTTAATCCTTTAACGGAAATTAATTGTAACTTTCTACAAGTAGAACAATGATTGGAACACGTAGACGGTTGAAATATTTGTATATATTGCTTCCATATAGTCTAAGAAACATATATGCAAAGCATCCAAACAGTACCATTCGCCAATTTTTTGTTCTTCAAGTTTAAGTGATCAATGAGACCCATTGTTAATCCTTTATCGGAAATTATTTGTAACTTTCGACAAGTAGATCAATGAATGGAACAGGTAGACGGTTGAAATCAATGTATATATTGCTTCTATATAGTCTAAGAAACATATATGCAAAGCATCCAAACAGTACCATTCGCCAATTTTTTGTTCTTCAAGTTTAAGTGAACAATGAGCCCCATTGTTAATCCTTTATCGTAAATTATTTGTAACTTTCGACAAGTAGAACAATGAATGGAACAGGTAGACGGTTGAAATCATTGTATATATTGCTTCCGTATAGTTTAAGAAACATGTACGCAAAGCATCCAAACAGTACCATTCGCCAATTTTTTGTTCTTCAAGTTTAAGTAAACTACGATCCCCATTGTTAATCCCTTAACGGAAATTAATTGTAACTTTCTACAAGTAGAACAATGATTGGAACACGTAGACGGTTGAAATATTTGTATATATTGCTTCCATATAGTCTAAGAAACATATATGCAAAGCATCCAAACAGTACCATTCGCCAATTTTTTGTTCTTCAAGTTTAAGTGAACAATGAGCCCCAATGGTTAATCCGTTATCGGAAATTATTTGTAGCTTTCGACTAGTAGAACAATGAATGGAACAGGTAGACGGTTGAAATCTTTGTATATATTGCTTCTATATAATCTAAGAAACATATATGCAAAGCATCTAAACAGTAACAATCGCCAATTTTTTGATCTTCAAGTTTAAGTGAACAGCGAGCCCCATTGATAATCATGAAATGGAAATTATTTGTAACTTTCTACAAGTAGAACAATGAATAGTACAGGTAGACGGGTGAAATCTTTCTATATATTGCTTCTAAATAGTCTAAGAAACATCTATGCAAAGCATCCAAACAGTACAATTCGCCAATTTTTTGTTCTTCAAGTTTATGTGAACTACGAGCCCCATTGTTAATACTTTAACGGAAATTATATGTAACTTGCGACAAGTAGAACAATGATTGGAACACGCAGACGGTTGAAATCTTTGTATATATTGCTTCCATATAGTCTAAAAAACATGTACGCAAAGCATCCAAACAGTACCATGCGCCAATTTTCTGTTCTTCAAGTTTAAGTGAACAATGAGCCCCAATGGTTAATCCTTTATCGGAAATTATTTGTAATTTTCGACAAGTAGAGCAATGAATGGATCATGTAGACGGTTGAAATCATTGTATATATTGCTTCTATATAGTCTACGAAACATATATGCAAAGCATCCAAACAGTACAATTCGACAATTTTTTGTTCTTCAAGTTTAGTGAACAATGAGCCCCAATGGTTAATCCTTTATCGGAAATTATTTGTAATTTTCGACAAGTAGAACAATGAATGGAACAGGTAGACGGTTGAAATCTTTGTATATATTGCTTCTATATAATCTAAGGAACATATATGCAAAGCATCCAAACAGTGCAATTCGCCAATTATTTGATCTTCATGTTTAAGTGAACTACGAGCCCCATTGTTAATACTTTAACGGAAATTATTTGTAACTTGCGACAAGTAGAACAATGAGTGGAACAGGTAGACGGTTGAAATCAATGTATATATTGCTTCTATATAGTCTAAGAAACATGTACGCAAAGCATCCAAACAGTACCATTCGCCAATTTTTTGTTCTTCAAGTTTAAGTAAACTACGATCCCCATTGTTAATCCCTTAACGGAAATTATTTGTAACTTTCTACAAGTAGAACAATGAATAGTACAGGTAGACGGGTGAAATCTTTCTATATATTGCTTCTAAATAGTCTAAGAAACATCTATGCAAAGCATCCAAACAGTACAATTCGCCAATTTTTTGTTCTTCAAGTTTATGTGAACTACGAGCCCCATTGTTAATCCTTTAACGGAAATTAATTGTAACTTTCTACAAGTAGAACAATGATTGGAACACGTAGACGGTTGAAATATTTGTATATATTGCTTCCATATAGTCTAAGAAACATATATGCAAAGCATCCAAACAGTACCATTCGCCAATTTTTTGTTCTTCAAGTTTAAGTGAACAATGAGCCCCAATGGTTAATCCGTTATCGGAAATTATTTGTAGCTTTCGACAAGTAGAACAATGAATGGAACAGGTAGACGGTTGAAATCTTTGTATATATTGCTTCTATGTAATCTAAGAAACATATATGCAAAGCATCTAAACAGTAACAATCGCCAATTTTTTGATCTTCAAGTTTAAGTGAACAGCGAGCCCCATTGATAATCATGAAATGGAAATTATTTGTAACTTTCTACAAGTAGAACAATGAATAGTACAGGTAGACGGGTGAAATCTTTCTATATATTGCTTCTAAATAGTCTAAGAAACATCTATGCAAAGCATCCAAACAGTACAATTCGCCAATTTTTTGTTCTTCAAGTTTATGTGAACTACGAGCCCCATTGTTAATACTTTAACGGAAATTATATGTAACTTGCGACAAGTAGAACAATGATTGGAACACGCAGACGGTTGAAATCTTTGTATATATTGCTTCCATATAGTCTAAAAAACATGTACGCAAAGCATCCAAACAGTACCATGCGCCAATTTTCTGTTCTTCAAGTTTAAGTGAACAATGAGCCCCAATGGTTAATCCTTTATCGGAAATTATTTGTAATTTTCGACAAGTAGAGCAATGAATGGATCATGTAGACGGTTGAAATCATTGTATATATTGCTTCTATATAGTCTACGAAACATATATGCAAAGCATCCAAACAGTACAATTCGACAATTTTTTGTTCTTCAACTTTAGTGAACAATGAGCCCCAATGGTTAATCCTTTATCGGAAATTATTTGTAATTTTCGACAAGTAGAACAATGAATGGAACAGGTAGACGGTTGAAATCTTTGTATATATTGCTTCTATATAATCTAAGGAACATATATGCAAAGCATCCAAACAGTGCAATTCGCCAATTATTTGATCTTCATGGTTAAGTGAACTACGAGCCCCATTGTTAATACTTTAACGGAAATTATTTGTAACTTGCGACAAGTAGAACAATGAGTGGAACAGGTAGACGGTTGAAATCAATGTATATATTGCTTCTATATAGTCTAAGAAACATGTACGCAAAGCATCCAAACAGTACCATTCGCCAATTTTTTGTTCTTCAAGTTTAAGTAAACTACGATCCCCATTGTTAATCCCTTAACGGAAATTATTTGTAACTTTCTACAAGTAGAACAATGAATAGTACAGGTAGACGGGTGAATTCTTTCTATATATTGCTTCTATATAGCCTACGAAACATATATGCAAAGCATCCAAACAGTACAATTCGCCAATTTTTTGTTCTTCAAGTTTAAGTGAACTACGAGCCCCATTGTTAATCCTTTAACGGAAATTAATTGAAACTTTCTACAAGTAGAACAATGATTGGAACACGCAGACGGTTGAAATCTTTGTATATATTGCTTCCATATAGTCTAAGAAACATATATGCAAAGCATCCAAACAGTACCATTCGCCAATTTTTTGTTCTTCAAGTTTAAGTGAACAATGAGCCCCATTGTTAATCCTTTATCGGAAATTATTTGTAACTTTCGACAAGTAGAACATTGAATGGAACAGGTAGACGGTTGAAATCTTTGTATCTATTGCTTCTATATAGGATAAGAAACATATATGCAAAGCATCCAAACAGTACCATTCGCCACTTTTTTGTTCTTCAAGTTTAAGTAAACTACGATCCCCATTGTTAATCCCTTAACGGAAATTATTTGTGATTTTCGACAAGTAGAACAATGAATGGAACAGGTAGACGGTTGAAATCTTTGTATATATTGCTTCTATATAATCTAAGAAACATATATGCAAAGCATCCAAACAGTTCCATTCGCCAATTTTTTGTTCTTCAATGTTAAGTGAACTACGAGCCCCATTGTTAATACTTTAACGGAAATTATTTGTAACTTGCGATAAGTAGAACAATGAAT
Source organism: Cerceris ruficornis (assembly GCA_963989415.1). Classification (NCBI taxonomy): domain Eukaryota; kingdom Metazoa; phylum Arthropoda; class Insecta; order Hymenoptera; family Crabronidae; genus Cerceris; species Cerceris ruficornis. The sequence continues at coordinate 122,593 of CAXDIW010000337.1, read as the reverse complement.
GGAACTGGTAGCCGGTTGAAATCAATGTATATATTGCTTCTATATAGTCTAAGAAACATATATGCAAAGCATCCAAACAGTACCATTCGCCAATTTTTTGTTCTTCAAGTTTAAGTGAACGACGAGCCCCTTTGTTAATCCTTTAAAGGAAATTATTTGTAAATTTCGACAAGTAGGACAATGATTGGAACACGTAGACGGTTGAAATCTTTGTATATATTGCATCCATATAGTCTAAGAAACATGTACGCAAAGCATCCAAACAGTACCATTCGCCAATTTTTTGTTCTTCAAGTTTAAGTGAACAATGAGACCCATTGTTAATCCTTTATCGGAAATTATTTGTAACTTTCGACAAGTAGAACAATGAATGGAACAGGTAGACGGTTGAAATCTTTGTATATATTGCTTCTATATAGTCTAAGAAACATATATGCAAAGCATCCAAACAGTACAATTCGCCAATTTTTTGTTCTTCAAGATTAAGTGAACAGCGAGCCCCATTGATAATCATGAAATGGAAATTATTTGTAACTTTCTACAAGTAGAACAATGAATGGAACAGGTAGACGGTTGAATTCTTTGTATATATTGCTTCTATATAGTCTAAGAAACCTATATGCAAAGCATCTAAACAGTAACAATCGCCAATTTTTTGATCTTCAAGTTTAAGAGAACAGCGAGCCCCATTGATAATCATGAAATGGAAATTATTTGTAAATTTCGACAAGTAGAACAATGAATGGATCAGGTAGACGGTTGAAATCATTGTATATATTGCTTCTATATAATATACGAAACATATATGCAAAGCATCCAAACAGTACAATTCGCCAATTTTTTGTTCTTCAAGTTTAAGTGAACTACGAGCCCCATTGTTAATCCTTTAACGGAAATTAATTGTAACTTTCTACAAGTAGAACAATGAATGGAACACGTAGACGTTTGAAATCTTTGTATATATTGCTTCCATATAGTCTAAGAAACATATATGCAAAGCATCCAAACAGTACCATTCGCCAATTTTTTGTTCTTCAAGTTTAAGTGAACAATGAGACCCATTGTTAATCCTTTATCGGAAATTATTTGTAACTTTCGACAAGTAGAACAATGAATGGAACAGGTAGACGGTTGAAATCTTAGTATATATTGCTTCTATATAGACTAAGAAACATATATGCAAAGCATCCAAACAGTACCATTCGCCAAATTTTTGTTCTTCAAGTTTAAGTGAACAACGAGCCCCATTGTTAATCCTTTAAAGGAAATTATTTGTAAATTTCGATAAGTAGAACAATGATTGGAACACGTAGACGGTTGAAATCTTTGTATATATTGCTTCCATATAGTCTAAGAAACATGTACGCAAAGCATCCAAACAGTACCGTCCGCCAATTTTTTGTTCTTCAAGTTTAAGTGAACTACGAGCCCCATTGTTAATCCTTTAAAGGAAATTATTTGTAAATTTCGACAAGTAGAACATTGAATGGAACAGGTAGACGGTTGAAATCTTTGTATATATTGCTTCTATATAGTATAAGAAACATATATGCAAAGCATCCAAACAGTACAATTCGCCAATTTTTTGTTCTTCAAGTTTAAGTGAACAATGAGCCCCAATGGTTAATCCGTTATCGGAAATTATTTGTAACTTTCGACAAGTAGAACAATGAATGGAACTGGTAGACGGTTGAAATCTTTGTATATATTGCTTCTATGTAGTCTAAGAAACATATATGCAAAGCATCCAAACAGTACCATTCGCCAAGTTTTTGTTCTTCAAGTTTAAGTGAACGACGAGCCCCATTGTTAATCCTTTAAAGGAAATTATTTGTAAATTTCGACAAGTAAAACAATGAATGGAACAGGTAGACGGTTGAAATCTTTGTATATATTGCTTCTATGTAATCTAAGAAACATATATGCAAAGCATCTAAACAGTAACAATCGCCAATTTTTTGATCTTCAAGTTTAAGTGAACAGCGAGCCCCATTGATAATCATGAAATGGAAATTATTTGTAACTTTCTACAAGTAGAACAATGAAAAGTACAGGTAGACGGATGAAATCTTTCTATATATTGCTTCTAAATAGTCTAAGAAACATCTATGCAAAGCATCCAAACAGTACAATTCGCCAATTTTTTGTTCTTCAAGTTTATGTGAACTACGAGCCCCATTGTTAATACTTTAACGGAAATTATATGTAACTTGCGACAAGTAGAACAATGATTGGAACACGCAGACGGTTGAAATCTTTGTATATATTGCTTCCATATAGTCTAAAAAACATGTACGCAAAGCATCCAAACAGTACCATGCGCCAATTTTCTGTTCTTCAAGTTTAAGTGAACAATGAGCCCCAATGGTTAATCCTTTATCGGAAATTATTTGTAATTTTCGACAAGTAGAGCAATGAATGGATCATGTAGACGGTTGAAATCATTGTATATATTGCTTCTATATAGTCTACGAAACATATATGCAAAGCATCCAAACAGTACAATTCGACAATTTTTTGTTCTTCAAGTTTAGTGAACAATGAGCCCCAATGGTTAATCCTTTATCGGAAATTATTTGTAATTTTCGACAAGTAGAACAATGAATGGAACAGGTAGACGGTTGAAATCTTTGTATATATTGCTTCTATATAATCTAAGGAACATATATGCAAAGCATCCAAACAGTGCAATTCGCCAATTATTTGATCTTCATGTTTAAGTGAACTACGAGCCCCATTGTTAATACTTTAACGGAAATTATTTGTAACTTGCGACAAGTAGAACAATGAGTGGAACAGGTAGACGGTTGAAATCAATGTATATATTGCTTCTATATAGTCTAAGAAACATGTACGCAAAGCATCCAAACAGTACCATTCGCCAATTTTTTGTTCTTCAAGTTTAAGTAAACTACGATCCCCATTGTTAATCCCTTAACGGAAATTATTTGTAACTTTCTACAAGTAGAACAATGAATAGTACAGGTAGACGGGTGAATTCTTTCTATATATTGCTTCTATATAGCCTACGAAACATATATGCAAAGCATCCAAACAGTACAATTCGCCAATTTTTTGTTCTTCAAGTTTAAGTGAACTACGAGCCCCATTGTTAATCCTTTAACGGAAATTAATTGAAACTTTCTACAAGTAGAACAATGATTGGAACACGCAGACGGTTGAAATCTTTGTATATATTGCTTCCATATAGTCTAAGAAACATATATGCAAAGCATCCAAACAGTACCATTCGCCAATTTTTTGTTCTTCAAGTTTAAGTGAACAATGAGCCCCATTGTTAATCCTTTATCGGAAATTATTTGTAACTTTCGACAAGTAGAACATTGAATGGAACAGGTAGACGGTTGAAATCTTTGTATCTATTGCTTCTATATAGGATAAGAAACATATATGCAAAGCATCCAAACAGTACCATTCGCCACTTTTTTGTTCTTCAAGTTTAAGTAAACTACGATCCCCATTGTTAATCCCTTAACGGAAATTATTTGTGATTTTCGACAAGTAGAACAATGAATGGAACAGGTAGACGGTTGAAATCTTTGTATATATTGCTTCTATATAATCTAAGAAACATATATGCAAAGCATCCAAACAGTTCCATTCGCCAATTTTTTGTTCTCCAAGGTTAAGTGAACTACGAGCCCCATTGTTAATACTTTAACGGAAATTATTTGTAACTTGCGAGAAGTAGAACAATGAATGGAACTGGTAGCCGGTTGAAATCAATGTATATATTGCTTCTATATAGTCTAAGAAACATATATGCAAAGCATCCAAACAGTACCATTCGCCAATTTTTTGTTCTTCAAGTTTAAGTGAACTACGAGCCCCATTGTTAATCCTTTAACGGAAATTAATTGAAACTTTCTACAAGTAGAACAATGATTGGAACACGCAGACGGTTGAAATCTTTGTATATATTGCTTCCATATAGTCTAAGAAACATATATGCAAAGCATCCAAACAGTACCATTCGCCAATTTTTTGTTCTTCAAGTTTAAGTGAACGACGAGCCCCTTTGTTAATCCTTTAAAGGAAATTATTTGTAAATTTCGACAAGTAGGACAATGATTGGAACACGTAGACGGTTGAAATCTTTGTATATATTGCATCCATATAGTCTAAGAAACATGTACGCAAAGCATCCAAACATTACCATTCGCCAATTTTTTGTTCTTCAAGTTTAAGTGAACAATGAGACCCATTGTTAATCCTTTATCGGAAATTATTTGTAACTTTCGTCAAGTAGAACAATGAATGGAACAGGTAGACGGTTGAAATCTTTGTATATATTGCTTCTATATAGTCTAAGAAACATATATGCAAAGCATCCAAACAGTACAATTCGCCAATTTTTTGTTCTTCAAGATTAAGTGAACAGCGAGCCCCATTGATAATCATGAAATGGAAATTATTTGTAACTTTCTACAAGTAGAACAATGAATGGAACAGGTAGACGGTTGAATTCTTTGTATATATTGCTTCTATATAGTCTAAGAAACCTATATGCAAAGCATCTAAACAGTAACAATCGCCAATTTTTTGATCTTCAAGTTTAAGAGAACAGCGAGCCCCATTGATAATCATGAAATGGAAATTATTTGTAAATTTCGACAAGTAGAACAATGAATGGATCAGGTAGACGGTTGAAATCATTGTATATATTGCTTCTATATAATATACGAAACATATATGCAAAGCATCCAAACAGTACAATTCGCCAATTTTTTGTTCTTCAAGTTTAAGTGAACTACGAGCCCCATTGTTAATCCTTTAACGGAAATTAATTGTAACTTTCTACAAGTAGAACAATGAATGGAACACGTAGACGTTTGAAATCTTTGTATATATTGCTTCCATATAGTCTAAGAAACATATATGCAAAGCATCCAAACAGTACCATTCGCCAATTTTTTGTTCTTCAAGTTTAAGTGAACAATGAGACCCATTGTTAATCCTTTATCGGAAATTATTTGTAACTTTCGACAAGTAGAACAATGAATGGAACAGGTAGACGGTTGAAATCTTAGTATATATTGCTTCTATATAGACTAAGAAACATATATGCAAAGCATCCAAACAGTACCATTCGCCAAATTTTTGTTCTTCAAGTTTAAGTGAACAACGAGCCCCATTGTTAATCCTTTAAAGGAAATTATTTGTAAATTTCGATAAGTAGAACAATGATTGGAACACGTAGACGGTTGAAATCTTTGTATATATTGCTTCCATATAGTCTAAGAAACATGTACGCAAAGCATCCAAACAGTACCGTCCGCCAATTTATTGTTCTTCAAGTTTAAGTGAACTACGAGCCCCATTGTTAATCCTTTAAAGGAAATTATTTGTAAATTTCGACAAGTAGAACATTGAATGGAACAGGTAGACGGTTGAAATCTTTGTATATATTGCTTCTATATAGTATAAGAAACATATATGCAAAGCATCCAAACAGTACAATTCGCCAATTTTTTGTTCTTCAAGTTTAAGTGAACAATGAGCCCCAATGGATAATCCGTTATCGGAAATTATTTGTAACTTTCGACAAGTAGAACAATGAATGGAACTGGTAGACGGTTGAAATCTTTGTATATATTGCTTCTATATAATCTAAGAAACATATATGCAAAGCATCCAAACAGTACCATTCGCCAATTTCTTGTTCTTCAAGTTTAAGTGAACAATGAGCCCCATTGTTAATCCTTTATCGGAAATTATTTGTAACTTTCGACAAGTAGAACAATGAATGGAACAGGTAGACGGTTGAAATCTTTGTATATATTGTTTCTATATAGTCTAAGAAACATATATGCAAAGCATCCAAACAGTACAATTCGCCAATTTATTGTTCTTCAAGTTTAAGTGAACAACGAGCCCCATTGTTAATCCTTTAAAGGAAATTATTTGTAATTTTCGACAAGTAGAACAATGAATGGAACAGGTAGACGGTTGAAACCTTTGTATATATTGCTTCTATATAGTCTAAGAAACATATATGCAAAGCATCCAAACAGTACCATTCGCCAATTTTTTGTTCTTCAAGTTTAAGTGAACTACGAGCCCCATTGTTAATCCTTTAAAGGAAATTATTTGTAAATTTCGACAAGTAGAACAATGAATGGAACAGGTAGATTGTTGAAATCATTGTATATGTTGCTTCTATATAGTCTAAGAAACATGTATGCAAAGCATCCAAACAGTACAATTCGCCAATTTTTTGTTCTTCAAGTTTAAGTGAACAATGAGCCCCAATGGTTAATCCGTTTTCGGAAATTATTTGTAACTTTCGACAAGTAGAACAATGAATGGAACAGGTAGACGGTTGAAATCTTTGTATATATTGCTTCTATATAGTCTAAGAAACTTATATTCAAAGCATCTAAACAGTAACATTCGCCAATTTTTTTATCTTCAAGTTTAAGTGAACAATGAACCCCAATGGTTAATCATTTATCCGTAATTATTTGTAACTTTCGACAAGTAGAACAATGAATGGAGCAGGTAGACGGTTGAAATCTTTGTATATATTGCTTCTATATAGTCTAAGAAACATATATGCAAAGCATCCAAACAGTACCATTCGCCAATTATTTCATCATCATGTTTAAGTGAACTACGAGCCCCATTGTTAATACTTTAACGGAAATTATTTGTAACTTCCGACAAGTAGAACAATGAATGGAACAGGTAGACGGTTGAAATCAATGTATATATTGCTTCTATATAGTCTAAGAAACATATATGCAAAGCATGCAAACAGCACCATTCGCCAATTTTTTGTTCTTCAAGTTTAAATGAACAATGAGCCCCATTGTTAATCCTTTATCGGAAATTATTTGTAACTTTCGACAAGTAGAACAATGAATGGAACTGGTAGACGGTTGAAATCATTGTATATATTGCTTCTATATAGTCTAAGAAACATATATGCAAAGCATCCAAACTGTACAATTCGACAATTTTTTGTTCTTCAAGTTTAAGTGAACGACGAGCCCCATTGTTAATCCTTTAAAGGAAATTATTTGTAACTTTCGACAAGTAGAACAATGAATGGAACAGGTAGACGGTTGAAATCTTTGTATATATTGCTTCTATATAGTCTAAGAAACATATATGCAAAGCATCCAAACAGTACAATTCGCCAATTTTTTGTTCTTCAAGATTAAGTGAACAGCGAGCCCCATTGATAATCATGAAATGGAAGTTATTTGTAACTTTCTACAAGTAGAACAATGAATGGAACAGGTAGACGGTTGAATTCTTTGTATATATTGCTTCTATATAGTCTAAGAAACCTATATGCAAAGCATCTAAACAGTAACAATCGCCAATTTTTTGTTCTTCAAGTTTAAGTGAACAATGAGCCCCAATGGTTAATCCGTTATCGGAAATTAATTGAAACTTTCTACAAGTAGAACAATGATTGGAACACGCAGACGGTTGAAATCTTTGTATATATTGCTTCCATATAGTCTAAGAAACATATATGCAAAGCATCCAAACAGTACCATTCGCCAATTTTTTGTTCTTCAAGTTTAAGTGAACGACGAGCCCCTTTGTTAATCCTTTAAAGGAAATTATTTGTAAATTTCGACAAGTAGGACAATGATTGGAACACGTAGACGGTTGAAATCTTTGTATATATTGCATCCATATAGTCTAAGAAACATGTACGCAAAGCATCCAAACATTACCATTCGCCAATTTTTTGTTCTTCAAGTTTAAGTGAACAATGAGACCCATTGTTAATCCTTTATCGGAAATTATTTGTAACTTTCGTCAAGTAGAACAATGAATGGAACAGGTAGACGGTTGAAATCTTTGTATATATTGCTTCTATATAGTCTAAGAAACATATATGCAAAGCATCCAAACAGTACAATTCGCCAATTTTTTGTTCTTCAAGATTAAGTGAACAGCGAGCCCCATTGATAATCATGAAATGGAAATTATTTGTAACTTTCTACAAGTAGAACAATGAATGGAACAGGTAGACGGTTGAATTCTTTGTATATATTGCTTCTATATAGTCTAAGAAACCTATATGCAAAGCATCTAAACAGTAACAATCGCCAATTTTTTGATCTTCAAGTTTAAGAGAACAGCGAGCCCCATTAATAATCATGAAATGGAAATTATTTGTAAATTTCGACAAGTAGAACAATGAATGGATCAGGTAGACGGTTGAAATCATTGTATATATTGCTTCTATATAATATACGAAACATATATGCAAAGCATCCAAACAGTACAATTCGCCAATTTTTTGTTCTTCAAGTTTAAGTGAACTACGAGCCCCATTGTTAATCCTTTAACGGAAATTAATTGTAACTTTCTACAAGTAGAACAATGAATGGAACACGTAGACGTTTGAAATCTTTGTATATATTGCTTCCATATAGTCTAAGAAACATATATGCAAAGCATCCAAACAGTACCATTCGCCAATTTTTTGTTCTTCAAGTTTAAGTGAACAATGAGACCCATTGTTAATCCTTTATCGGAAATTATTTGTAACTTTCGACAAGTAGAACAATGAATGGAACAGGTAGACGGTTGAAATCTTAGTATATATTGCTTCTATATAGACTAAGAAACATATATGCAAAGCATCCAAACAGTACCATTCGCCAAATTTTTGTTCTTCAAGTTTAAGTGAACAACGAGCCCCATTGTTAATCCTTTAAAGGAAATTATTTGTAAATTTCGATAAGTAGAACAATGATTGGAACACGTAGACGGTTGAAATCTTTGTATATATTGCTTCCATATAGTCTAAGAAACATGTACGCAAAGCATCCAAACAGTACCGTCCGCCAATTTATTGTTCTTCAAGTTTAAGTGAACTACGAGCCCCATTGTTAATCCTTTAAAGGAAATTATTTGTATATTTCGACAAGTAGAACATTGAATGGAACAGGTAGACGGTTGAAATCTTTGTATATATTGCTTCTATATAGTATAAGAAACATATATGCAAAGCATCCAAACAGTACAATTCGCCAATTTTTTGTTCTTCAAGTTTAAGTGAACAATGAGCCCCAATGGTTAATCCGTTATCGGAAATTATTTGTAACTTTCGACAAGTAGAACAATGAATGGAACTGGTAGACGGTTGAAATCTTTGTATATATTGCTTCTATATAGTCTAAGAAACATATATGCAAAGCATCCAAACAGTACCATTCGCCAATTTCTTGTTCTTCAAGTTTAAGTGAACAATGAGCCCCATTGTTAATCCTTTATCGGAAATTATTTGTAACTTTCGACAAGTAGAACAATGAATGGAACAGGTAGACGGTTGAAATCTTTGTATATATTGCTTCTATATAGTCTAAGAAACATATATGCAAAGCATCCAAACAGTACAATTCGCCAATTTATTGTTCTTCAAGTTTAAGTGAACAACGAGCCCCATTGTTAATCCTTTAAAGGAAATTATTTGTAATTTTCGACAAGTAGAACAATGAATGGAACAGGTAGACGGTTGAAACCTTTGTATATATTGCTTCTATATAGTCTAAGAAACATATATGCAAAGCATCCAAACAGTACCATTCGCCAATTTTTTGTTCTTCAAGTTTAAGTGAACTACGAGCCCCATTGTTAATCCTTTAAAGGAAATTATTTGTAAATTTCGACAAGTAGAACAATGAATGGAACAGGTAGATTGTTGAAATCATTGTATATGTTGCTTCTATATAGTCTAAGAAACATGTATGCAAAGCATCCAAACAGTACAATTCGCCAATTTTTTGTTCTTCAAGTTTAAGTGAACAATGAGCCCCAATGGTTAATCCGTTTTCGGAAATTATTTGTAACTTTCGACAAGTAGAACAATGAATGGAACAGGTAGACGGTTGAAATCTTTGTATATATTGCTTCTATATAGTCTAAGAAACTTATATTCAAAGCATCTAAACAGTAACATTCGCCAATTTTTTTATCTTCAAGTTTAAGTGAACAATGAACCCCAATGGTTAATCATTTATCCGTAATTATTTGTAACTTTCGACAAGTAGAACAATGAATGGAGCAGGTAGACGGTTGAAATCTTTGTATATATTGCTTCTATATAGTCTAAGAAACATATATGCAAAGCATCCAAACAGTACCATTCGCCAATTATTTCATCATCATGTTTAAGTGAACTACGAGCCCCATTGTTAATACTTTAACGGAAATTATTTGTAACTTCAGACAAGTAGAACAATGAATGGAACAGGTAGACGGTTGAAATCAATGTATATATTGCTTCTATATAGTCTAAGAAACATATATGCAAAGCATCCAAACAGCACCATTCGCCAATTTTTTGTTCTTCAAGTTTAAATGAACAATGAGCCCCATTGTTAATCCTTTATCGGAAATTATTTGTAACTTTCGACAAGTAGAACAATGAATGGAACTGGTAGACGGTTGAAATCATTGTATATATTGCTTCTATATAGTCTAAGAAACATATATGCAAAGCATCCAAACTGTACAATTCGACAATTTTTTGTTCTTCAAGTTTAAGTGAACAATGAGCCCCATTGGATAATCCGTTATCGGAAATTATTTGTAACTTTCGACAAGTAGAACAATGAATGGAACAGGTAGACGGTTGAAATCTTTGTATATACTGCTTCTATATAGTCTAAGAAACATATATGCAAAGCATCCAAACAGTACCATTCGCCAATTTTTTGTTCTTCATGTTTAAGTGAACTACGAGCCCCATTGTTAATCCTTTAAAGGAAATTATTTGTAAATTTCGACAAGTAGAACAATGAATGGAACAGGTAGATTGTTGAAATCATTGTATATATTGCTTCTATATAGTCTAAGAAACATGTATGCAAAGCATCCAAACAGTACAATTCGCCAATTTTTTGTTCTTCAAGTTTAAGTGAACAATGAGCCCCAATGGTTAATCCGTTTTCGGAAATTATTTGTAACTTTCGACAAGTAGAACAATGAATGGAACAGGTAGACGGTTGAAATCTTTGTATATATTGCTTCTATATAATCTAAGGAACATATATGCAAAGCATCCAAACAGTGCAATTCGCCAATTATTTGATCTTCATGTTTAAGTGAACTACGAGCCCCATTGTTAATACTTTAACGGAAATTATTTGTAACTTTCGAGAAGTAGAACAATGAATGGAACTGGTAGCCGGTTGAAATCAATGTATATATTGCTTCTATATAGTCTAAGAAACATATGTGCAAAGCATCCAAACAGTACCATTCGCCAAGTTTTTGTTCTTCAAGTTTAAGTGAACGACGAGCCCCATTGTTAATCCTTTAAAGGAAATTATTTGTAAATTTCGACAAGTAAAACAATGAATGGAACAGGTAGACGGTTGAAATCTTTGTATATATTGCTTCTATATAATCTAAGAAACATATATGCAAAGCATCCAAACAGTACAATTCGCCAATTTTTTGATCTTCAAGTTTAAGTGAACAGCGAGCCCCATTGATAATCATGAAATGGAAATTATTTGTAACTTTCTACAAGTAGAACAATGAATAGTACAGGTAGACGGGTGAATTCTTTCTATATATTGCTTCTAAATAGTCTAAGAAACATATATGCAAAGCATCCAAACAGTACAATTCGCCAATTTTTTGTTCTTCAAGTTTAAGTGAACAACGAGCCCCAATGGTTAATCCTTTATCGGAAATTATTTGTAATTTTCGACAAGTAGAACAATGAATGGAACAGGTAGACGGTTGAAATCTTTGTATATATTGCTTCTATATAGTCTAAGAAACATATATGCAAAGCATCCAAACAGTACCATTCGCCAATTTTTTGATCTTCAAGTTTAAGTGAACAATGAGCCCCAATGGTTAATCCGTTATCGGAAATTATTTGTAACTTGCGACAAGTAGAACAATGAGTGGAACAGTTAGACGGTTGAAATCAATGTATATATTGCTTCTATATAATCTAAGAATCATATATGCAAAGCATCCAAACAGTACAATTCGCCAATTATTTCATCTTCAAGTTTAAGTGAACTACGAGCCCCATTGTTAACACTTTAACGGAAATTATTTGTATCTTGCGACAAGTAGAACAATGAGTGGAACAGGTAGACGGTTGAAATCTTTGTATATATTGCTTCCATATAGTCCAAGAAACATGTACGCAAAGCATCCAAACAGTACCATTCGCCAATTTTTTGTTCTTCAAGTTTAAGTGAACAATGAGACCCATTGTTAATCCTTTATCGGAAATTATTTGTAACTTTCGACAAGTAGAACAATGAATGGAACAGGTAGCCGGTTGAAATCAATGTATATATTGCTTCTATATAGTCTAAGAAACATATATGAAAAGCATCCAAACAGTGTCATTCGCCAATTTTTTGTTCTTCAAGTTTAAGTGAACAACAAGCCCCATTGTTATTCCTTTAAAGGAAATTATTTGTAAATTTCGACAAGTAGAACAATGATTGGAACACGTAGATGGTTGAAATCTTTGTATATATTGTTTCCATATAGTCTAAGAAACATGTACGCAAAGTATCCAAACAGCACAATTCGCCAATATTTGTTCTTCAAGTTTAAGTGAACTACGAGCCCCATTGTTAATCCTATAAAGGAAATTATTTGTAAATTTCGATAAGTAGAACAATGAATGGAACACGCAGACGGTTGAAATCTTTGTATATATTGCTTCTATATAGGATAAGAAACATATATGCAAAGCATCCAAACAGTACCATTCGCCACTTTTTTGTTCTTCAAGTTTAAGTAAACTACGATCCCCATTGTTAATCCCTTAACGGAAATTATTTGTAATTTTCGACAAGTAGAACAATGAATGGAACAGGTAGACGGTTGAAATCTTTGTATATATTGCTTCTATATAATCTAAGAAACATATATGCAAAGCATCCAAACAGTACCATTCGCCAATTTTTTGTTCTTCAAGTTTAAGTGAACTACGAGCCCCATTGTTAATACTTTAACGGAAATTATTTGTAACTTGCGAGAAGTAGAACAATGAATGGAACTGGTAGCCGGTTGAAATCAATGTATATATTGCTTCTATATAGTCTAAGAAACATATATGCAAAGCATCCAAACAGTACCATTCGCCAATTTTTTGTTCTTCAAGTTTAAGTGAACGACGAGCCCCATTGTTAATCCTTTAAAGGAAATTATTTGTAACTTTCGACAAGTAGAACAATGAATGGAACAGGTAGACGGTTGAAATCTTTGTATATATTGCTTCTATATAGTCTAAGAAACATATATGCAAAGCATCCAAACAGTACAATTCGCCAATTTTTTGTTCTTCAAGATTAAGTGAACAGCGAGCCCCATTGATAATCATGAAATGGAAGTTATTTGTAACTTTCTACAAGTAGAACAATGAATGGAACAGGTAGACGGTTGAATTCTTTGTATATATTGCTTCTATATAGTCTAAGAAACCTATATGCAAAGCATCTAAACAGTAACAATCGCCAATTTTTTGTTCTTCAAGTTTAAGTGAACAATGAGCCCCAATGGTTAATCCGTTATCGGAAATTAATTGAAACTTTCTACAAGTAGAACAATGATTGGAACACGCAGACGGTTGAAATCTTTGTATATATTGCTTCCATATAGTCTAAGAAACATATATGCAAAGCATCCAAACAGTACCATTCGCCAATTTTTTGTTCTTCAAGTTTAAGTGAACGACGAGCCCCTTTGTTAATCCTTTAAAGGAAATTATTTGTAAATTTCGACAAGTAGGACAATGATTGGAACACGTAGACGGTTGAAATCTTTGTATATATTGCATCCATATAGTCTAAGAAACATGTACGCAAAGCATCCAAACATTACCATTCGCCAATTTTTTGTTCTTCAAGTTTAAGTGAACAATGAGACCCATTGTTAATCCTTTATCGGAAATTATTTGTAACTTTCGTCAAGTAGAACAATGAATGGAACAGGTAGACGGTTGAAATCTTTGTATATATTGCTTCTATATAGTCTAAGAAACATATATGCAAAGCATCCAAACAGTACAATTCGCCAATTTTTTGTTCTTCAAGATTAAGTGAACAGCGAGCCCCATTGATAATCATGAAATGGAAATTATTTGTAACTTTCTACAAGTAGAACAATGAATGGAACAGGTAGACGGTTGAATTCTTTGTATATATTGCTTCTATATAGTCTAAGAAACCTATATGCAAAGCATCTAAACAGTAACAATCGCCAATTTTTTGATCTTCAAGTTTAAGAGAACAGCGAGCCCCATTGATAATCATGAAATGGAAATTATTTGTAAATTTCGACAAGTAGAACAATGAATGGATCAGGTAGACGGTTGAAATCATTGTATATATTGCTTCTATATAATATACGAAACATATATGCAAAGCATCCAAACAGTACAATTCGCCAATTTTTTGTTCTTCAAGTTTAAGTGAACTACGAGCCCCATTGTTAATCCTTTAACGGAAATTAATTGTAACTTTCTACAAGTAGAACAATGAATGGAACACGTAGACGTTTGAAATCTTTGTATATATTGCTTCCATATAGTCTAAGAAACATATATGCAAAGCATCCAAACAGTACCATTCGCCAATTTTTTGTTCTTCAAGTTTAAGTGAACAATGAGACCCATTGTTAATCCTTTATCGGAAATTATTTGTAACTTTCGACAAGTAGAACAATGAATGGAACAGGTAGACGGTTGAAATCTTAGTATATATTGCTTCTATATAGACTAAGAAACATATATGCAAAGCATCCAAACAGTACCATTCGCCAAATTTTTGTTCTTCAAGTTTAAGTGAACAACGAGCCCCATTGTTAATCCTTTAAAGGAAATTATTTGTAAATTTCGATAAGTAGAACAATGATTGGAACACGTAGACGGTTGAAATCTTTGTATATATTGCTTCTATATAGTCTAAGAAACATATATGCAAAGCATCCAAACAGTACAATTCGCCAATTTATTGTTCTTCAAGTTTAAGTGAACAACGAGCCCCATTGTTAATCCTTTAAAGGAAATTATTTGTAATTTTCGACAAGTAGAACAATGAATGGAACAGGTAGACGGTTGAAACCTTTGTATATATTGCTTCTATATAGTCTAAGAAACATATATGCAAAGCATCCAAACAGTACCATTCGCCAATTTTTTGTTCTTCAAGTTTAAGTGAACTACGAGCCCCATTGTTAATCCTTTAAAGGAAATTATTTGTAAATTTCGACAAGTAGAACAATGAATGGAACAGGTAGATTGTTGAAATCATTGTATATGTTGCTTCTATATAGTCTAAGAAACATGTATGCAAAGCATCCAAACAGTACAATTCGCCAATTTTTTGTTCTTCAAGTTTAAGTGAACAATGAGCCCCAATGGTTAATCCGTTTTCGGAAATTATTTGTAACTTTCGACAAGTAGAACAATGAATGGAACAGGTAGACGGTTGAAATCTTTGTATATATTGCTTCTATATAGTCTAAGAAACTTATATTCAAAGCATCTAAACAGTAACATTCGCCAATTTTTTTATCTTCAAGTTTAAGTGAACAATGAACCCCAATGGTTAATCATTTATCCGTAATTATTTGTAACTTTCGACAAGTAGAACAATGAATGGAGCAGGTAGACGGTTGAAATCTTTGTATATATTGCTTCTATATAGTCTAAGAAACATATATGCAAAGCATCCAAACAGTACCATTCGCCAATTATTTCATCATCATGTTTAAGTGAACTACGAGCCCCATTGTTAATACTTTAACGGAAATTATTTGTAACTTCCGACAAGTAGAACAATGAATGGAACAGGTAGACGGTTGAAATCAATGTATATATTGCTTCTATATAGTCTAAGAAACATATATGCAAAGCATCCAAACAGCACCATTCGCCAATTTTTTGTTCTTCAAGTTTAAATGAACAATGAGCCCCATTGTTAATCCTTTATCGGAAATTATTTGTAACTTTCGACAAGTAGAACAATGAATGGAACTGGTAGACGGTTGAAATCATTGTATATATTGCTTCTATATAGTCTAAGAAACATATATGCAAAGCATCCAAACTGTACAATTCGACAATTTTTTGTTCTTCAAGTTTAAGTGAACAATGAGCCCCATTGTTAATCCTTTAAAGGAAATTATTTGTAACTTTCGACAAGAAGAACAATGAATGGAACAGGTAGACTGTTGAAATCATTGTATATATTGCTTCTATACAGTCTAAGAAACATATATGCAAAGCATCCAATCAGTACAATTAGCCAATTTTTTGTTCTTCAAGTTTAAGTGAACAATGAGCCCCAATGGATAATCCGTTATCGGAAATTATTTGTAACTTTCGACAAGTAGAACAATGAATGGAACAGGTAGACGGTTGAAATCTTTGTATATACTGCTTCTATATAGTCTAAGAAACATATATGCAAAGCATCCAAACAGTACCATTCGCCAATTTTTTGTTCTTCATGTTTAAGTGAACTACGAGCCCCATTGTTAATCCTTTAAAGGAAATTATTTGTAAATTTCGACAAGTAGAACAATGAATGGAACAGGTAGATTGTTGAAATCATTGTATATATTGCTTCTATATAGTCTAAGAAACATGTATGCAAAGCATCCAAACAGTACAATTCGCCAATTTTTTGTTCTTCAAGTTTAAGTGAACAATGAGCCCCAATGGTTAATCCGTTTTCGGAAATTATTTGTAACTTTCGACAAGTAGAACAATGAATGGAACAGGTAGACGGTTGAAATCTTTGTATATATTGCTTCTATATAATCTAAGGAACATATATGCAAAGCATCCAAACAGGGCAATTCGCCAATTATTTGATCTTCATGTTTAAGTGAACTACGAGCCCCATTGTTAATACTTTAACGGAAATTATTTGTAACTTTCGAGAAGTAGAACAATGAATGGAACTGGTAGCCGGTTGAAATCAATGTATATATTGCTTCTATATAGTCTAAGAAACATATGTGCAAAGCATCCAAACAGTACCATTCGCCAAGTTTTTGTTCTTCAAGTTTAAGTGAACGACGAGCCCCATTGTTAATCCTTTAAAGGAAATTATTTGTAAATTTCGACAAGTAAAACAATGAATGGAACAGGTAGACGGTTGAAATCTTTGTATATATTGCTTCTATATAATCTAAGAAACATATATGCAAAGCATCCAAACAGTACAATTCGCCAATTTTTTGATCTTCAAGTTTAAGTGAACAGCGAGCCCCATTGATAATCATGAAATGGAAATTATTTGTAACTTTCTACAAGTAGAACAATGAATAGTACAGGTAGACGGGTGAATTCTTTCTATATATTGCTTCTAAATAGTCTAAGAAACATATATGCAAAGCATCCAAACAGTACAATTCGCCAATTTTTTGTTCTTCAAGTTTAAGTGAACAACGAGCCCCAATGGTTAATCCTTTATCGGAAATTATTTGTAATTTTCGACAAGTAGAACAATGAATGGAACAGGTAGACGGTTGAAATCTTTGTATATATTGCTTCTATATAGTCTAAGAAACATATATGCAAAGCATCCAAACAGTACCATTCGCCAATTTTTTGATCTTCAAGTTTAAGTGAACAATGAGCCCCAATGGTTAATCCGTTATCGGAAATTATTTGTAACTTGCGACAAGTAGAACAATGAGTGGAACAGTTAGACGGTTGAAATCAATGTATATATTGCTTCTATATAATCTAAGAATCATATATGCAAAGCATCCAAACAGTACAATTCGCCAATTATTTCATCTTCAAGTTTAAGTGAACTACGAGCCCCATTGTTAACACTTTAACGGAAATTATTTGTATCTTGCGACAAGTAGAACAATGAGTGGAACAGGTAGACGGTTGAAATCTTTGTATATATTGCTTCCATATAGTCCAAGAAACATGTACGCAAAGCATCCAAACAGTACCATTCGCCAATTTTTTGTTCTTCAAGTTTAAGTGAACAATGAGACCCATTGTTAATCCTTTATCGGAAATTATTTGTAACTTTCGACAAGTAGAACAATGAATGGAACAGGTAGCCGGTTGAAATCAATGTATATATTGCTTCTATATAGTCTAAGAAACATATATGAAAAGCATCCAAACAGTGTCATTCGCCAATTTTTTGTTCTTCAAGTTTAAGTGAACAACAAGCCCCATTGTTATTCCTTTAAAGGAAATTATTTGTAAATTTCGACAAGTAGAACAATGATTGGAACACGTAGATGGTTGAAATCTTTGTATATATTGTTTCCATATAGTCTAAGAAACATGTACGCAAAGTATCCAAACAGCACAATTCGCCAATATTTGTTCTTCAAGTTTAAGTGAACTACGAGCCCCATTGTTAATCCTATAAAGGAAATTATTTGTAAATTTCGATAAGTAGAACAATGAATGGAACACGCAGACGGTTGAAATCTTTGTATATATTGCTTCTATATAGGATAAGAAACATATATGCAAAGCATCCAAACAGTACCATTCGCCACTTTTTTGTTCTTCAAGTTTAAGTAAACTACGATCCCCATTGTTAATCCCTTAACGGAAATTATTTGTAATTTTCGACAAGTAGAACAATGAATGGAACAGGTAGACGGTTGAAATCTTTGTATATATTGCTTCTATATAATCTAAGAAACATATATGCAAAGCATCCAAACAGTACCATTCGCCAATTTTTTGTTCTTCAAGTTTAAGTGAACTACGAGCCCCATTGTTAATACTTTAACGGAAATTATTTGTAACTTGCGAGAAGTAGAACAATGAATGGAACTGGTAGCCGGTTGAAATCAATGTATATATTGCTTCTATATAGTCTAAGAAACATATATGCAAAGCATCCAAACAGTACCATTCGCCAATTTTTTGTTCTTCAAGTTTAAGTGAACGACGAGCCCCATTGTTAATCCTTTAAAGGAAATTATTTGTAACTTTCGACAAGTAGAACAATGAATGGAACAGGTAGACGGTTGAAATCTTTGTATATATTGCTTCTATATAGTCTAAGAAACATATATGCAAAGCATCCAAACAGTACAATTCGCCAATTTTTTGTTCTTCAAGATTAAGTGAACAGCGAGCCCCATTGATAATCATGAAATGGAAGTTATTTGTAACTTTCTACAAGTAGAACAATGAATGGAACAGGTAGACGGTTGAATTCTTTGTATATATTGCTTCTATATAGTCTAAGAAACCTATATGCGAAGCATCTAAACAGTAACAATCGCCAATTTTTTGTTCTTCAAGTTTAAGTAAACTACGGTCCCAATTGTTAATCCCTTAACGGAAATTATTTGTAACTTTCGACAAGTAGAACAATGAATGGAACAGGTAGCCGGTTGAAATCAATGTATATATTGCTTCTATATAGTCTAAGAAACATATATGCAAAGCATCCAAACAGTGTCATTCGCCAATTTTTTGTTCTTCAAGTTTAAGTGAACAACAAGCCCCATTGTTAATCCTTTAAAGGAAATTATTTGTAAATTTCGACAAGTAGAACATTGAATGGAACAGGTAGACGGTTGAAATCTTTGTATATATTGCTTCTATATAGTATAAGAAACATATATGCAAAGCATCCAAACAGTACAATTCGCCAATTTTTTGTTCTTCAAGTTTAAGTGAACAATGAGCCCCAATGGTTAATCCGTTATCGGAAATTATTTGTAACTTTCGACAAGTAGAACAATGAATGGAACTGGTAGACGGTTGAAATCTTTGTATATATTGCTTCTATATAGTCTAAGAAACATATATGCAAGGCATCCAAACAGTACCATTCGCCAATTTTTTGTTCTTCAAGTTTAAGTGAACAATGAGCCCCATTGTTAATCCTTTATCGGAAATTATTTGTAACTTTCGACAAGTAGAACAATGAATGGAACAGGTAGACGGTTGAAATCTTTGTATATATTGCTTCTATATAGTCTAAGAAACATATATGCAAAGCATCCAAACAGTACAATTCGCCAATTTATTGTTCTTCAAGTTTAAGTGAACAACGAGCCCCATTGTTAATCCTTTAAAGGAAATTATTTGTAATTTTCGACAAGTAGAACAATGAATGGAACAGGTAGACGGTTGAAACCTTTGTATATATTGCTTCTATATAGTCTAAGAAACATATATGCAAAGCATCCAAACAGTACCATTCGCCAATTTTTTGTTCTTCAAGTTTAAGTGAACAATGAGCCCCAATGGTTAATCCGTTTTCGGAAATTATTTGTAACTTTCGACAAGTAGAACAATGAATGGAACAGGTAGACGGTTGAAATCTTTGTATATATTGCTTCTATATAGTCTAAGAAACTTATATTCAAAGCATCTAAACAGTAACATTCGCCAATTTTTTTATCTTCAAGTTTAAGTGAACAATGAACCCCAATGGTTAATCATTTATCCGTAATTATTTGTAACTTTCGACAAGTAGAACAATGAATGGAACAGGTAGACGGTTGAAATCTTTGTATATATTGCTTCTATATAGTCTAAGAAACATATATGCAAAGCATCCAAACAGTACCATTCGCCAATTATTTCATCTTCATGTTTAAGTGAACTACGAGCCCCATTGTTAATACTTTAACGGAAATTATTTGTAACTTCCGACAAGTAGAACAATGAATGGAACAGGTAGACGGTTGAAATCAATGTATATATTGCTTCTATATAGTCTAAGAAACATATATTCAAAGCATCCAAACAGCACCATTCGCCAATTTTTTGTTCTTCAAGTTTAAGTGAACAATGAGCCCCATTGTTAATCCTTTATCGGAAATTATTTGTAACTTTCGACAAGTAGAACAATGAATGGAACTGGTAGACGGTTGAAATCATTGTATATATTGCTTCTATATAGTCTAAGAAACATATATGCAAAGCATCCAAACAGTACAATTCGACAATTTTTTGTTCTTCAAGTTTAAGTGAACAATGAGCCCCATTGTTAATCCTTTAAAGGAAATTATTTGTAACTTTCGACAAGAAGAACAATGAATGGAACAGGTAGACTGTTGAAATCATTGTATATATTGCTTCTATACAGTCTAAGAAACATATATGCAAAGCATCCAATCAGTACAATTAGCCAATTTTTTGTTCTTCAAGTTTAAGTGAACAATGAGCCCCAATGGATAATCCGTTATCGGAAATTATTTGTAACTTTCGACAAGTAGAACAATGAATGGAACAGGTAGACGGTTGAAATCTTTGTGTATACTGCTTCTATATAGTCTAAGAAACATATATGCAAAGCATCCAAACAGTACCATTCGCCAATTTTTTGTTCTTCAAGTTTAAGTGAACTACGAGCCCCATTGTTAATCCTTTAAAGGAAATTATTTGTAAATTTCGACAACTAGAACAATGAATGGAACAGGTAGATTGTTGAAATCATTGTATATATTGCTTCTATATAGTCTAAGAAACATGTATGCAAAGCATCCAAACAGTACAATCCGCCAATTTTTTGTTCTTCAAGTTTAAGTGAACAATGAGCCCCAATGGTTAATCCGTTTTCGGAAATTATTTGTAACTTTCGACAAGTAGATCAATGAATGGAACAGGTAGACGGTTGAAATCTTTGTATATATTGCTTCTATATAGTCTAAGAAACTTATATTCAAAGCATCTAAACAGTAACATTCGCCAATTTTTTTATCTTCAAGTTTAAGTGAACAATGAACCCCAATGGTTAATCATTTATCCGTAATTATTTGTAACTTTCGACAAGTAGAACAATGAATGGAACAGGTAGACGGTTGAAATCTTTGTATGTATTGCTTCTATATAGTCTAAGAAACATATATGCAAAGCATCCAAACAGTACCATTCGCCAATTTTTTGTTCTTCAAGTTTAAGTGAACAACGAGCCCCATTGTTAATCCTTTAAAGGAAATTATTTGTAACTTCCGACAAGTAGAACAATGAATGGATCATGTAGACGGTTGAAATCATTGTATATATTGCTTCTATACAGTCAAAGAAACATATATGCAAAGCATCCAAACAGTACAATTAGCCAATTTTTTGTTCTTCAAGTTTAAGTGAACAATGAGCTCCAATGGATAATCCGTTATCGGAAATAATATGTAACTTTCGACAAGTAGAACAATGAATGGAACAAGTAGACGGTTGAAATCTTTGTATATACTGCTTCTATATAGTCTAAGAAACATATATGCAAAGCATCCAAAAGTACCATTCGCCAATTTTTTGTTCTTCAAGTTTAAGTGAACTACGAGCCCCATTGATAATCATGAAATGGAAATTATTTGTAACTTTCTACAAGTAGAACAATGAATAGAACAGGTAGACGGTTGAAATCTTTGTATATATTGCTTCTATATAGAATAAGAAACATATATGCAAAGCATCCAAACAGTACAATTCGACAATTTTTTGTTCTTCAAGTATAAGTGAACTACGAGCCCCATTGATAATCATGAAATGGAAATTATTTGTAACTTTCTACAAGTAGAACAATGAATAGTACAGGTAGACGGGTGAAATCTTTCTATATATTGCATCTAAATAGTCTAAGAAACATATATGCAAAGCATCCAAACAGTACCATTCGCCAATTTTTTGTTCTTCAGGTTTAAGTGAACTACGAGCCCCATTGTTAATCCTTTAAAGGAAATTATTTGTAAATTTCGACAAGTAGAACAATGAATTGAACAGGTAGACTGTTGAAATCATTGTATATATTGCTTCTATATAGTCTAAGAAACATATATGCAAATCATCCAAACAGTACAATTCGCCAATTTCTTGTTCTTCAAGTTTAAGTAAACTACGATTCCCATTGTTAATCCTTTAAAGGAAATTATTTCTAACTTTCGACAAGAAGAACAATGAATGGAACAGGTAGACGGTTGAAATCATTGTATATATTGCTTCTATATAGTCTAAGAAACATATCTGCAAATCATCCACACAGTACAATTCGCTAATTATTTGATCTTCAAGTTTAAGTGAACTACGAGCCCCATTGTTAATACTTTAACGGAAATGATTTGTAACTTGCGACAAGTAGAACAATGAATGGAACAGGTAGACGGTTGAAATCAATGTATATATTGCTTCTATATAGTCTAAGAAACATATATGCAAAGCATCTAAACAGTACAATTCGCCAATTTTTTGTTCTTCAAGTTTAAGTAAACTACGATTCCCATTGTTAATCCTTTAAAGGAAATTATTTGTAACTTTCGACAAGAAGAACAATGAATGGAACAGGTAGACTGTTGAAATCATTGTATATATTGCTTCTATACAGTCTAAGAAACATATATGCAAAGCATCCAAACAGTACAATTAGCCAATTTTTTGTTCTTCAAGTTTAAGTGAACAATGAGCCCCAATGGATAATCCGTTATCGGAAATTATTTGTAACTTTCGACAAGTAGAACAATGAATGGAACAGGTAGACGGTTGAAATCTTTGTATATACTGCTTCTATATAGTCTAAGAAACATATATGCAAAGCATCCAAACAGTACCATTCGCCAATTTTTTGTTCTTCAAGTTTAAGTGAACTACGAGCCCCATTGTTAATCATGAAATGAAAATTATTTGTAACTTTCTACAAGTAGAACAATGAATAGAACAGGTAGACGGTTGAAATCTTTGTATATATTGCTTCTATATAGTATAAGAAACATATATGCAAAGCATCCAAACAGTACAATTCGCCAATTTTTTGTTCTTCAAGTATAAGTGAACTACGAGCCCCATTGATAATCATGAAATGGAAATTATTTGTAACTTTCTACGCGTAGAACAATGAATAGTACAGGTAGACGGGTGAAATCTTTCTATATATTGCATCTAAATAGTCTAAGAAACATATATGCAAAGCATCCAAACAGTACCATTCGCCAATTTTTTGTTCTTCAAGTTTAAGTGAACTACGAGCCCCATTGTTAATCCTTTAAAGGAAATTATTTGTAAATTTCGACAAGTAGAACAATGAATTGAACAGGTAGACTGTTGAAATCATTGTATATATTGCTTCTATATAGTCTAAGAAACATATATGCAAATCATCCAAACAGTACAATTCGCCAATTTCTTGTTCTTCAAGTTTAAGTAAACTACGATTCCCATTGTTAATCCTTTAAAGGAAATTATTTGTAAATTTCGACAAGTAGAACAATGAATTGAACAGGTAGACTGTTGAAATCATTGTATATATTGCTTCTATATAGTCTAAGAAACATATATGCAAATCATCCAAACAGTACAATTCGCCAATTTCTTGTTCTTCAAGTTTAAGTAAACTACGATTCCCATTGTTAATCCCTTAACGGAAATTATTTCTAACTTTCGACAAGTAGAACAATGAATGGAACAGGTATACGGTTGAAATCATTGTATATATTGCTTCTATATAGTCTAAGAAACATATCTGCAAATCATCCACACAGTACAATTCGCTAATTATTTGATCTTCAAGTTTAAGTGAA
The DNA here is from genome assembly GCA_963989415.1 of Cerceris ruficornis. NCBI lineage: Eukaryota > Metazoa > Arthropoda > Insecta > Hymenoptera > Crabronidae > Cerceris > Cerceris ruficornis. Next base: position 98,083 of record CAXDIW010000337.1, on the reverse strand, counting down.
CTACGAGCCCCATTGTTAATACTTTAACGGAAATGATTTGTAACTTGCGACAAGTAGAACAATGAATGGAACAGGTAGACGGTTGAAATCAATGTATATATTGCTTCTATATAGTCTAAGAAACATATATGCAAAGCATCTAAACAGTACAATTCGCCAATTTTTTGTTCTTCAAGTTTTAGTGAACAATGAGCCCCAATGGTTAATCCTTTATCGGAAATTATTTGTAATTTTCGACAAGTAGAACAACGAATAGAACAGGTAGACGGTTGAAATCATTGTATATATTGCTTCTATATAGTCTAAGAAACATATATGCAAAGCATCCAAACAGTACAATTCGCCAATTTTTTGTTCTTCAAGTTTAAGTGAACAATGAGCCCCAATGGTTAATCCGTTATCGGAAATTATTTGTAACTTGCGACAAGTAGAACAATGAGTGGAACAGTTAGACGGTTGAAATCAATGTATATATTGCTTCTATATAGTCTAAGAAACATATATGCAAAGCATCCAAACAGTACCGTTCGCCAATTTTTTGTTCTTCAAGTTTAAGTGAACAATGAGCCCCATTGTTAATCCTTTATCGGAAATTAATTGTAACTTTCGACAAGTAGAACAATGAATAGAACAGGTAGACGGTTGAAATCTTTGTATATATTACTTCCATATAGACTAAGAAACATATATGCAAAGCATCTAAACAGTACAATTCGCCAATTTATTGTTCTTCAAGTTTAAGTGAACAACGAGCCCCATTGTTAATCCTTTAAAGGAAATTATTTGTAAATTTCGGCAAGTAGAACAATGAATGGAACAGGTAGACGGTTGAAATCTTTGTATATATTGCTTCTATATAATCTAAGAAACATATATGAAAGCATCTAAACAGTAACAATCGCCAATTTTTTGTTCTTCAAGTTTAAGTGAACTACGAGCCCCATTGTTAATCCTTTAACGGAAATTAATTCTAACTTTCTACAAGTAGAACAATGCTTGGAACACGTAGACGGATGAAATCTTTGTATATATTGCGTCTATATAGTCTAAGAAACATATATGCAAAGCATCCAAACAGTACCATTCGCCAATTTTTTGATCTTCAAGTTTAAGTGAACTACGAGCCCCATTGTTAATCCTTTAAAGGAAATTATTTGTAAATTTCGACAAGTATAACAATGAATGGAACAGGTAGACGGTTGAAATCAATGTATATATTGCTTCTATATAGTCTAAGAAACCTATATGCAAAGCATCCAAACAGTACAATTCGCCAATTTTTTGTTCTTCAAGTTTAAGTGAACAATGAGCCCCATTGTTAATCCTTTATCGGAAATTATTTGTAACTTTCGACAAGTAGAACAATGAATGGAACAGGTAGACGGTTGAAATCTTTGTATATATTGCTTCTATATAGTCTAAGAAACATATATGCAAAGCATCCAAACAGTACAATTCGCCAATTTATTGTTCTTCAAGTTTAAGTGAACAACGAGCCCCATTGTTAATCCTTTAAAGGAAATTATTTGTAATTTTCGACAAGTAGAACAATGAATGGAACAGGTAGACGGTTGAAACCTTTGTATATATTGCTTCTATATAGTCTAAGAAACATATATGCAAAGCATCCAAACAGTACCATTCGCCAATTTTTTGTTCTTCAAGTATAAGTGAACTACGAGCCCCATTGATAATCATGAAATGGAAATTATTTGTAACTTTCTACAAGTAGAACAATGAATAGTACAGGTAGACGGGTGAAATCTTTCTTTATATTGCATCTAAATAGTCTAAGAAACATATATGCAAAGCATCCAAACAGTACCATTCGCCAATTTTTTGTTCTTCAGGTTTAAGTGAACTACGAGCCCCATTGTTAATCCTTTAAAGGAAATTATTTGTAAATTTCGACAAGTAGAACAATGAATTGAACAGGTAGACTGTTGAAATCATTGTATATATTGCTTCTATATAGTCTAAGAAACATATATGCAAATCATCCAAACAGTACAATTCGCCAATTTCTTGTTCTTCAAGTTTAAGTAAACTACGATTCCCATTGTTAATCCTTTAAAAGAAATTATTTGTAACTTTCGACAAGAAGAACAATGAATGGAACAGGTAGACGGTTGAAATCAATGTATATATTGCTTCTATATAGTCTAAGAAACCTATATGCAAAGCATCCAAACAGTAACAATCGCCAATTTTTTGATCTTCAAGTTTAAGTGAACAGCGAGCCCCATTGATAATCATGAAATGGAAATTAATTGTAACTTTCTACAAGTAGAACAATGCTTGGAACACGTAGACGGATGAAATCTTTGTATATATTGTTTCCATATAGTCTAAGAAACATATATGCAAAGCATCTAAACAGTAACAATCGCCAATTTTTTGTTCTTCAAGTTTAAGTGAACTACGAGCCCCATTGTTAATCCTTTAAAGGAAATGATTTGTAAATTTCGACAAGTAGAACAATGCTTGGAACACGTAGACGGATGAAATCTTTGTATATACTGCTTCCATATAGTCTAAGAAACATGTACGCAAAGCATCCAAACAGTACCATTCGCCAATTTTTTGTTCTTCAAGTTTAAGTGAACAAGGAGCCCCAATGGTTAATCCTTTATCGGAAATGATTTGTAAATTTCGACAAGTAGAACAATGAATGGAACAGGTAGACTGTTGAAATCATTGTATATATTGCTACTATATAGTCTAAGAAACATATATGCATAGCGTCCAAACAGTACAATTCGCCAATTTTTTGCTCTTCAAGTTTAAGTGAACTACGAGCCCCATTGTTAATTCTTTAAAGGAAATTATTTGTAAATTTCGGCAAGTAGAACAATGAATGGATCAGGTAGACTGTTGAAATCCTTGTATATATTGCTTCTATATAGTCTAAGAAACATATATGCAAAGCATCCAAACAGTACCATTCGCCAATTTTTTGTTCTTCAAGTTTAAGTGAACTACGAGCCCCATTGTTAATTCTTTAAAGGAAATTATTTGTAACTTTCGACAAGTAGAACAATGAATGGAACTGGTAGACGGTTGAAATCTTTGTATATATTGCTTCTATATAATGTAAGAAACATATATGCAAAGCATCCAAACAGTACCATTCGCCAATTTTTTGTTCTTCAAGTTTAAGTGAACTACGAGCCCCATTGTTAATCCTTTAAAGGAAATGATTTGTAAATTTCGACAAGTAGAACAATGAATGGAACAGGTAGACTGTTGAAATCATTGTATATATTGCTACTATATAGTCTAAGAAACATATATGCAAAGCATCCAAACAGTACAATTCGACAATTATTTGTTCTTCAAGTTTAGTGAACAATGAGCCCCAATGGTTAATCCTTTATCGGAAATTATTTGTAATTTTCGACAAGTAGAACAATGAATGGAACCGGTAGACGGTTGAAATCTTTGTATATATTGCTTCAATATAATCTAAGAAACATATATGCAAAGCATCCAAACAGTACCATTCGCCAATTTTTTGTTCTTCAAGTTTAAGTGAACTACGAGCCCCATTGTTAATACTTTAACGGAAATTATTTGTAACTTTCGAGAAGTAGAACAATGAATAGTACAGGTAGACGGGTGAAATCTTTCTATATATTGCTTCTAAATAGTCTAAGAAACATCTATGCAAAGCATCCAAACAGTACAATTCGCCAATTTTTTGTTCTTCAAGTTTATGTGAACTACGAGCCCCATTGTTAATACTTTAACGGAAATTATATGTAACTTGCGACAAGTAGAACAATGATTGGAACACGCAGACGGTTGAAATCTTTGTATATATTGCTTCCATATAGTCTAAAAAACATGTACGCAAAGCATCCAAACAGTACCATGCGCCAATTTTCTGTTCTTCAAGTTTAAGTGAACAATGAGCCCCAATGGTTAATCCTTTATCGGAAATTATTTGTAATTTTCGACAAGTAGAGCAATGAATGGATCATGTAGACGGTTGAAATCATTGTATATATTGCTTCTATATAGTCTACGAAACATATATGCAAAGCATCCAAACAGTACAATTCGACAATTTTTTGTTCTTCAAGTTTAGTGAACAATGAGCCCCAATGGTTAATCCTTTATCGGAAATTATTTGTAATTTTCGACAAGTAGAACAATGAATGGAACAGGTAGACGGTTGAAATCTTTGTATATATTGCTTCTATATAATCTAAGGAACATATATGCAAAGCATCCAAACAGTGCAATTCGCCAATTATTTGATCTTCATGTTTAAGTGAACTACGAGCCCCATTGTTAATACTTTAACGGAAATTATTTGTAACTTGCGACAAGTAGAACAATGAGTGGAACAGGTAGACGGTTGAAATCAATGTATATATTGCTTCTATATAGTCTAAGAAACATGTACGCAAAGCATCCAAACAGTACCATTCGCCAATTTTTTGTTCTTCAAGTTTAAGTAAACTACGATCCCCATTGTTAATCCCTTAACGGAAATTATTTGTAACTTTCTACAAGTAGAACAATGAATAGTACAGGTAGACGGGTGAAATCTTTCTATATATTGCTTCTAAATAGTCTAAGAAACATCTATGCAAAGCATCCAAACAGTACAATTCGCCAATTTTTTGTTCTTCAAGTTTATGTGAAGTACGAGCCCCATTGTTAATCCTTTAACGGAAATTAATTGTAACTTTCTACAAGTAGAACAATGATTGGAACACGTAGACGGTTGAAATCTTTGTATATATTGCTTCCATATAGTCTAAGAAACATATATGCAAAGCATCCAAACAGTACCATTCGCCAATTTTTTGTTCTTCAAGTTTAAGTGAACAATGAGACCCATTGTTAATCCTTTATCGGAAATTATTTGTAACTTGCGACAAGTAGAACAATGAGTGGAACAGGTAGACGGTTGAAATCTTTGTATATATTGCTTCTATATAATCTAAAAAACATATATGCAAAGCATCCAAACAGTAAAATTCGTCAATTTTTTGTTCTTCAAGTTTAAGTGAACAATGAGCCCCAATGGTTAGTCCTTTATCGGTAATTATTTGTAACTTTCGACAAGTAGAACAATGAATGGAACAGGTAGACGGTTGAAATCATTGTATATATTGCTTCCATATAGTTTAAGAAACATTTACGCAAAGCATCCAAACAGTACAATTCGCCAATTTCTTGTTCTTCAAGTTTAAGTGAACTACGAGACCCATTGTTAATCCTTTAAAGGAAATTATTTGTAAATTTCGACAAGTAGAACAATGAATGGAACACGTAGACGGTTGAAATCTTTGTATATATTGCTTCCATATAGTCTAAAAAACATGTACGCAAAGCATCCAAACAGTACCATGCGCCAATTTTCTGTTCTTCAAGTTTAAGTGAACAATGAGCCCCAATGGTTAATCCTTTATCGGAAATTATTTGTAATTTTCGACAAGTAGAGCAATGAATGGATCATGTAGACGGTTGAAATCATTGTATATATTGCTTCTATATAGTCTACGAAACATATATGCAAAGCATCCAAACAGTACAATTCGACAATTTTTTGTTCTTCAAGTTTAGTGAACAATGAGCCCCAATGGTTAATCCTTTATCGGAAATTATTTGTAATTTTCGACAAGTAGAACAATGAATGGAACAGGTAGACGGTTGAAATCTTTGTATATATTGCTTCTATATAATCTAAGGAACATATATGCAAAGCATCCAAACAGTGCAATTCGCCAATTATTTGATCTTCATGTTTAAGTGAACTACGAGCCCCATTGTTAATACTTTAACGGAAATTATTTGTAACTTGCGACAAGTAGAACAATGAGTGGAACAGGCAGACGGTTGAAATCAATGTATATATTGCTTCTATATAGTCTAAGAAACATATATGCAAAGCATCCAAACAGTACCATTCGCCAATTTTTTGTTCTTCAAGTTTAAGTGAACAATGAGCCCCATTGTTAATCCTTTATCGGAAATTATTTGTAACTTTCGACAAGTAGAACATTGAATGGAACAGGTAGAAGGTTGAAATCTTTGTATATATTGCTTCTATATAGTATAAGAAACATATATGCAAAGCATCCAAACAGTAACATTCGCCAATTTTTTGTTCTTCAAGTTTAAGTGAACTACGAGCCCCATTGTTAATCCTTTAAAGGAATTTATTTGTAACTTTCGACAAGTAGAACAATGAATGAAACAGGTAGACTGTTGAAATCATTGTATATATTGCTTCTATATAGTCTAAGAAACATATATGCAAAGCATCCAAACAGTACAATTCGACAATTATTTGTTCTTCAAGTTTAGTGAACAATGAGCCCCAATGGTTAATCCTTTATCGGAAATTATTTGTAATTTTCGACAAGTAGAACAATGAATGGAACCGGTAGACGGTTGAAATCTTTGTATATATTGCTTCAATATAATCTAAGAAACATATATGCAAAGCATCCAAACAGTACCATTCGCCAATTTTTTGTTCTTCAAGTTTAAGTGAACTACGAGCCCCATTGTTAATACTTTAACGGAAATTATTTGTAACTTTCGAGAAGTAGAACAATGAATGGAACTGGTAGCCGGTTGAAATCAATGTATATATTGCTTCTATATAGTCTAAGAAACATATGTGCAAAGCATCCAAACAGTACCATTCGCCAAGTTTTTGTTCTTCAAGTTTAAGTGAACGACGAGCCCCATTGTTAATCCTTTAAAGGAAATTATTTGTAAATTTCGACAAGTAAAACAATGAATGGAACAGGTAGACGGTTGAAATCTTTGTATATATTGCGTCTATATAATCTAAGAAACATATATGCAAAGCATCCAAACAGTACAATTCCCCAATTTTTTGTTCTTCATGTTTAAGTGAACAATGAGCCCCAATGGTTAATCCTTTATCGGTAATTATTTGTAACTTTCGACAAGTAGAACAATGAATGGAACAGGTAGCCGGTTGAAATCAATGTATATATTGCGTCTATATAGTCTAAGAAACATATATGCAAAGCATCCAAACAGTACCATTCGCAATTTTTTTGTTCTTCAAGTTGAAGTGAACAACGAGCCCCATTGTTAATCCTTTAAAGGAAATTATTTGTAAATTTCGACAAGTAGAACAATGATTGGAACACGTAGACGGTTGAAATCTTTGTATATATTGCTTACATATAGTCTAAGAAACATGTATGCAAAGCATCCAAACAGTACCATTCGCCAATTTTTTGTTCTTCAAGTTTAAGTGCACAATGAGCCCCAATGGTTAATCCTTTAACGGAAATTATTTGTAATTTTCGACAAGTAGAACAATGAATGGAACAGGTAGACGGTTGAAATCTTTGTATATATTGCGTCTATATAATCTAAGAAACATATATGCAAAGCATCCAAACAGTACAATTCCCCAATTTTTTGTTCTTCATGTTTAAGTGAACAATGAGCCCCAATGGTTAATCCTTTATCGGTAATTATTTGTAACTTTCGACAAGTAGAACAATGAATGGAACAGGTAGCCGGTTGAAATCAATGTATATATTGCGTCTATATAGTCTAAGAAACATATATGCAAAGCATCCAAACAGTACCATTCGCAATTTTTTTGTTCTTCAAGTTTAAGTGAACAACGAGCCCCATTGTTAATCCTTTAAAGGAAATTATTTGTAAATTTCGACAAGTAGAACAAGGAATGGATCAGGTAGACGGTTGAAATCATTCTATATATTGCTTCTAAATAGTCTAAGAAACACATATGCAAAACATCCAAACAGTACAATTCGCCAATTTTTTGTTCTTCAAGTTTAAGTGAACTACGAGCCCCATTGTTAATCCTTTAAAGGAAATTATTTGTAAATTTCGACAAGTAGAACAAGGAATGGATCAGGTAGACGGTTGAAATCATTGTATATATTGCTTCTATATAGCCTACGAAACATATATGCAAAGCATCCAAACAGTACAATTCGCCAATTTTTTGTTCTTCAAGTTTAAGTGAACTACGAGCCCCATTGTTAATTCTTTAACGGAAATTATATGTAACTTGCGACAAGTAGAACAATGATTGGAACACGCAGACGTTTGAAATCTTTGTATATATTGCTTCCATATAGTCTAAAAAACATGTACGCAAAGCATCCAAACAGTACCATGCGCCAATTTTCTGTTCTTCAAGTTTAAGTGAACAATGAGCCCCAATGGTTAATCCTTTATCGGAAATTATTTGTAATTTTCGACAAGTAGAGCAATGAATGGATCATGTAGACGGTTGAAATCATTGTATATATTGCTTCTATATAGTCTACGAAACATATATGCAAAGCATCCAAACAGTACAATTCGACAATTTTTTGTTCTTCAAGTTTAGTGAACAATGAGCCCCAATGGTTAATCCGTTATCGGAAATTATTTGTAGCTTTCGACAAGTAGAACAATGAATGGAACAGGTAGACGGTTGAAATCTTTGTATATATTGCTTCTATATAATCTAAGAAACATATATGCAAAGCATCTAAACAGTAACAATCGCCAATTTTTTGATCTTCAAGTTTAAGTGAACAGCGAGCCCCATTGATAATCATGAAATGGAAATTATTTGTAACTTGCTACAAGTAGAACAATGAATAGTACAGGTAGACGGGTGAAATCTTTCTATATATTGCTTCTAAATAGTCTAAGAAACATCTATGCAAAGCATCCAAACAGTACAATTCGCCAATTTTTTGTTCTTCAAGTTTATGTGAACTACGAGCCCCATTGTTAATCCTTTAACGGAAATTAATTGTAACTTTCTACAAGTAGAACAATGATTGGAACACGTAGACGGTTGAAATATTTGTATATATTGCTTCCATATAGTCTAAGAAACATATATGCAAAGCATCCAAACAGTACCATTCGCCAATTTTTTGTTCTTCAAGTTTAAGTGAACAGCGAGCCCCATTGATAATCATGAAATGGAAATTATTTGTAACTTTCTACAAGTAGAACAATGAATAGTACAGGTAGACGGGTGAAATCTTTCTATATATTGCTTCTAAATAGTCTAAGAAACATCTATGCAAAGCATCCAAACAGTACAATTCGCCAATTTTTTGTTCTTCAAGTTTATGTGAACTACGAGCCCCATTGTTAATCCTTTAACGGAAATTAATTGTAACTTTCTACAAGTAGAACAATGATTGGAACACGTAGACGGTTGAAATATTTGTATATATTGCTTCCATATAGTCTAAGAAACATATATGCAAAGCATCCAAACAGTACCAGTCGCCAATTTTTTGTTCTTCAAGTTTAAGTGATCAATGAGACCCATTGTTAATCCTTTATCGGAAATTATTTGTAACTTTCGACAAGTAGATCAATGAATGGAACAGGTAGACGGTTGAAATCAATGTATATATTGCTTCTATATAGTCTAAGAAACATATATGCAAAGCATCCAAACAGTACCATTCGCCAATTTTTTGTTCTTCAAGTTTAAGTGAACAATGAGCCCCATTGTTAATCCTTTATCGTAAATTATTTGTAACTTTCGACAAGTAGAACAATGAATGGAACAGGTAGACGGTTGAAATATTTGTATATATTGCTTCCATATAGTCTAAGAAACATATATGCAAAGCATCCAAACAGTACCATTCGCCAATTTTTTGTTCTTCAAGTTTAAGTGAACAATGAGCCCCAATGGTTAATCCGTTATCGGAAATTATTTGTAGCTTTCGACAAGTAGAACAATGAATGGAACAGGTAGACGGTTGAAATCTTTGTATATATTGCTTCTATATAATCTAAGAAACATATATGCAAAGCATCTAAACAGTAACAATCGCCAATTTTTTGATCTTCTAGTTTAAGTGAACAGCGAGCCCCATTGATAATCATGAAATGGAAATTATTTGTAACTTTCTACAAGTAGAACAATGAATAGTACAGGTAGACGGGTGAAATCTTTCTATATATTGCTTCTAAATAGTCTAAGAAACATCTATGCAAAGCATCCAAACAGTACAATTCGCCAATTTTTTGTTCTTCAAGTTTAAGTGAACTACGAGCCCCATTGTTAATCCTTTAAAGGAAATTATTTGTAAATTTCGACAAGTAGAACAAGGAATGGATCAGGTAGACGGTTGAAATCATTGTATATATTGCTTCTATATAGCCTACGAAACATATATGCAAAGCATCCAAACAGTACCAGTCGCCAATTTTTTGTTCTTCAAGTTTAAGTGAACAATGAGCCCCATTGTTAATCCTTTATCGGAAATTAATTGTAACTTTCGACAAGTAGAAAAATGAATAGAACAGGTAGATGGTTGAAATCTTTGTATATATTACTTCCATATAGACTAAGAAACATATATGCAAAGCATCTAAACAGTACAATTCGCCAATTTATTGTTCTTCAAGTTTAAGTGAACAACGAGCCCCATTGTTAATCCTTTAAAGGAAATTATTTGTAAATTTCGGCAAGTAGATCAATGAATGGAACGGGTAGACTGTTGAAATCTTTGTATATATTGCTTCTATATAATCTAAGAAACATATATGAAAGCATCTAAACAGTAACAATCGCCAATTTTTTGTTCTTCAAGTTTAAGTGAACTACGAGCCCCATTGTTAATCCTTTAACGGAAATTAATTCTAACTTTCTACAAGTAGAACAATGCTTGGAACACGTAGACGGATGAAATCTTTGTATATATTGCGTCTATATAGTCTAAGAAACATATATGCAAAGCATCCAAACAGTACCATTCGCCAATTTTTTGATCTTCAAGTTTAAGTGAACTACGAGCCCCATTGTTAATCCTTTAAAGGAAATTATTTGTAAATTTCGACAAGTAGAACAATGAATGGAACAGGTAGACGGTTGAAATCAATGTATATATTGCTTCTATATAGTCTAAGAAACCTATATGCAAAGCATCCAAACAGTAACAATCGCCAATTTTTTGATCTTCAAGTTTAAGTGAACAGCGAGCCCCATTGATAATCATGAAATGGAAATTAATTGTAACTTTCTACAAGTAGAACAATGCTTGGAACACGTAGACGGATGAAATCTTTGTATATATTGTTTCCATATAGTCTAAGAAACATATATGCAAAGCATCTAAACAGTAACAATCGCCAATTTTTTGTTCTTCAAGTTTAAGTGAACTACGAGCCCCATTGTTAATCCTTTAAAGGAAATGATTTGTAAATTTCGACAAGTAGAACAATGCTTGGAACACGTAGACGGATGAAATCTTTGTATATACTGCTTCCATATAGTCTAAGAAACATGTACGCAAAGCATCCAAACAGTACCATTCGCCAATTTTTTGTTCTTCAAGTTTAAGTGAACAAGGAGCCCCAATGGTTAATCCTTTATCGGAAATGATTTGTAAATTTCGACAAGTAGAACAATGAATGGAACAGGTAGACTGTTGAAATCATTGTATATATTGCTACTATATAGTCTAAGAAACATATATGCATAGCGTCCAAACAGTACAATTCGCCAATTTTTTGCTCTTCAAGTTTAAGTGAACTACGAGCCCCATTGTTAATTCTTTAAAGGAAATTATTTGTAAATTTCGGCAAGTAGAACAATGAATGGATCAGGTAGACTGTTGAAATCCTTGTATATATTGCTTCTATATAGTCTAAGAAACATATATGCAAAGCATCCAAACAGTACCATTCGCCAATTTTTTGTTCTTCAAGTTTAAGTGAACTACGAGCCCCATTGTTAATTCTTTAAAGGAAATTATTTGTAACTTTCGACAAGTAGAACAATGAATGGAACTGGTAGACGGTTGAAATCTTTGTATATATTGCTTCTATATAATGTAAGAAACATATATGCAAAGCATCCAAACAGTACCATTCGCCAATTTTTTGTTCTTCAAGTTTAAGTGAACTACGAGCCCCATTGTTAATCCTTTAAAGGAAATGATTTGTAAATTTCGACAAGTAGAACAATGAATGGAACAGGTAGACTGTTGAAATCATTGTATATATTGCTACTATATAGTCTAAGAAACATATATGCATAGCGTCCAAACAGTACAATTCGCCAATTTTTTGCTCTTCAAGTTTAAGTGAACTACGAGCCCCATTGTTAATTCTTTAAAGGAAATTATTTGTAAATTTCGGCAAGTAGAACAATGAATGGATCAGGTAGACTGTTGAAATCCTTGTATATATTGCTTCTATATAGTCTAAGAAACATATATGCAAAGCATCCAAACAGTACCATTCGCCAATTTTTTGTTCTTCAAGTTTAAGTGAACAACGAGCCCCAATGGTTAATCCTTTATCGGAAATTATTTGTAACTTTCGACAAGTAGAACAATGAATGGAACAGGTAGACAGTTGAAATCTTTGTATATATTGCGTCTATATAGTCTAAGAAATATATATGCAAAGCATCCAAACAGTACCATTCGCCAATTTTTTGTCCTCCAAGTTTAAGTGAACAATGAGCCCCATTGTTAATCCTTTATCGGAAATTATTTGTAACTTTCGACAAGTAGAACAATGAATGGAACAGGTCGACGGTTGAAATCTTTGTATATATTGCTTCTATATAATCTAAGAAACATATATGCAAAGCATCTAAACAGTAATAATCGCCAATTTTTTGATCTTCAAGTTTAAGTGAACAACGAGCCCCAATGGTTAATCCTTTATCGGAAATTATTTGTAACTTTCGACAAGTAGAACAATGAATGGAACAGGTAGACAGTTGAAATCTTTGTATATATTGCGTCTATATAGTCTAAGAAATATATATGCAAAGCATCCAAACAGTACAATTCGCCAATTTTTTGTTCTTCAAGTTTTAGTGAACAATGAGCCCCAATGGTTAATCCTTTATCGGAAATTATTTGTAATTTTCGACAAGTAGAACAACGAATAGAACAGGTAGACGGTTGAAATCATTGTATATATTGCTTCTATATAGTCTAAGAAACATATATGCAAAGCATCCAAACAGTACAATTCGCCAATTTTTTGTTCTTCAAGTTTAAGTGAACAATGAGCCCCAATGGTTAATCCGTTATCGGAAATTATTTGTAACTTGCGACAAGTAGAACAATGAGTGGAACAGTTAGACGGTTGAAATCAATGTATATATTGCTTCTATATAGTCTAAGAAACATATATGCAAAGCATCCAAACAGTACCGTTCGCCAATTTTTTGTTCTTCAAGTTTAAGTGAACAATGAGCCCCATTGTTAATCCTTTATCGGAAATTAATTGTAACTTTCGACAAGTAGAACAATGAATAGAACAGGTAGACGGTTGAAATCTTTGTATATATTACTTCCATATAGACTAAGAAACATATATGCAAAGCATCTAAACAGTACAATTCGCCAATTTATTGTTCTTCAAGTTTAAGTGAACAACGAGCCCCATTGTTAATCCTTTAAAGGAAATTATTTGTAAATTTCGGCAAGTAGAACAATGAATGGAACAGGTAGACGGTTGAAATCTTTGTATATATTGCTTCTATATAATCTAAGAAACATATATGAAAGCATCTAAACAGTAACAATCGCCAATTTTTTGTTCTTCAAGTTTAAGTGAACTACGAGCCCCATTGTTAATCCTTTAACGGAAATTAATTCTAACTTTCTACAAGTAGAACAATGCTTGGAACACGTAGACGGATGAAATCTTTGTATATATTGCGTCTATATAGTCTAAGAAACATATATGCAAAGCATCCAAACAGTACCATTCGCCAATTTTTTGATCTTCAAGTTTAAGTGAACAATGAGCCCCATTGTTAATCCTTTATCGGAAATTATTTGTAACTTTCGACAAGTAGAACATTGAATGGAACAGGTAGAAGGTTGAAATCTTTGTATATATTGCTTCTATATAGTATAAGAAACATATATGCAAAGCATCCAAACAGTAACATTCGCCAATTTTTTGTTCTTCAAGTTTAAGTGAACTACGAGCCCCATTGTTAATCCTTTAAAGGAATTTATTTGTAACTTTCGACAAGTAGAACAATGAATGAAACAGGTAGACTGTTGAAATCATTGTATATATTGCTTCTATATAGTCTAAGAAACATATATGCAAAGCATCCAAACAGTACAATTCGACAATTATTTGTTCTTCAAGTTTAGTGAACAATGAGCCCCAATGGTTAATCCTTTATCGGAAATTATTTGTAATTTTCGACAAGTAGAACAATGAATGGAACCGGTAGACGGTTGAAATCTTTGTATATATTGCTTCAATATAATCTAAGAAACATATATGCAAAGCATCCAAACAGTACCATTCGCCAATTTTTTGTTCTTCAAGTTTAAGTGAACTACGAGCCCCATTGTTAATACTTTAACGGAAATTATTTGTAACTTTCGAGAAGTAGAACAATGAATGGAACTGGTAGCCGGTTGAAATCAATGTATATATTGCTTCTATATAGTCTAAGAAACATATGTGCAAAGCATCCAAACAGTACCATTCGCCAAGTTTTTGTTCTTCAAGTTTAAGTGAACGACGAGCCCCATTGTTAATCCTTTAAAGGAAATTATTTGTAAATTTCGACAAGTAAAACAATGAATGGAACAGGTAGACGGTTGAAATCTTTGTATATATTGCGTCTATATAATCTAAGAAACATATATGCAAAGCATCCAAACAGTACAATTCCCCAATTTTTTGTTCTTCATGTTTAAGTGAACAATGAGCCCCAATGGTTAATCCTTTATCGGTAATTATTTGTAACTTTCGACAAGTAGAACAATGAATGGAACAGGTAGCCGGTTGAAATCAATGTATATATTGCGTCTATATAGTCTAAGAAACATATATGCAAAGCATCCAAACAGTACCATTCGCAATTTTTTTGTTCTTCAAGTTGAAGTGAACAACGAGCCCCATTGTTAATCCTTTAAAGGAAATTATTTGTAAATTTCGACAAGTAGAACAATGATTGGAACACGTAGACGGTTGAAATCTTTGTATATATTGCTTACATATAGTCTAAGAAACATGTATGCAAAGCATCCAAACAGTACCATTCGCCAATTTTTTGTTCTTCAAGTTTAAGTGCACAATGAGCCCCAATGGTTAATTCTTTAACGGAAATTATTTGTAATTTTCGACAAGTAGAACAATGAATGGAACAGGTAGACGGTTGAAATCTTTGTATATACTGCGTCTATATAATCTAAGAAACATATATGCAAAGCATCCAAACAGTACAATTCCCCAATTTTTTGTTCTTCATGTTTAAGTGAACAATGAGCCCCAATGGTTAATCCTTTATCGGTAATTATTTGTAACTTTCGACAAGTAGAACAATGAATGGAACAGGTAGCCGGTTGAAATCAATGTATATATTGCGTCTATATAGTCTAAGAAACATATATGCAAAGCATCCAAACAGTACCATTCGCAATTTTTTTGTTCTTCAAGTTTAAGTGAACAACGAGCCCCATTGTTAATCCTTTAAAGGAAATTATTTGTAAATTTCGACAAGTAGAACAATGATTGGAACATGTAGACGGTTGAAAGCTTTGTATATATTGCTTACATATAGTCTAAGAAACATGTACGCAAAGCATCCAAACAGTACCATTCGCCAATTTTTTGTTCTTCAAGTTTAAGTGCACAATGAGCCCCAATGGTTAATTCTTTAACGGAAATTATTTGTAATTTTCGACAAGTAGAACAATGAATGGAACAGGTAGACGGTTGAAATCTTTCTATATATTGCTTCTAAATAGTCTAAGAAACACATATGCAAAACATCCAAACAGTACAATTCGCCAATTTTTTGTTCTTCAAGTTTAAGTGAACTACGAGCCCCATTGTTAATCCTTTAAAGGAAATTATTTGTAAATTTCGACAAGTAGAACAAGGAATGGATCAGGTAGACGGTTGAAATCATTGTATATATTGCTTCTATATAGCCTACGAAACATATATGCAAAGCATCCAAACAGTACAATTCGCCAATTTTTTGTTCTTCAAGTTTAAGTGAACAATGAGACCCATTGTTAATCCTTTATCGGAAATTATTTGTAACTTGCGACAAGTAGAACAATGAGTGGAACAGGTAGACGGTTGAAATCTTTGTATATATTGCTTCTATATAATCTAAAAAACATATATGCAAAGCATCCAAACAGTAAAATTCGTCAATTTTTTGTTCTTCAAGTTTAAGTGAACAATGAGCCCCAATGGTTAGTCCTTTATCGGTAATTATTTGTAACTTTCGACAAGTAGAACAATGAATGGAACAGGTAGACGGTTGAAATCATTGTATATATTGCTTCCATATAGTTTAAGAAACATTTACGCAAAGCATCCAAACAGTACCATTCGCCAATTTTTTGTTCTTCAAGTTTAAGTGAACGACGAGACCCATTGTTAATCCTTTAAAGGAAATTATTTGTAAATTTCGACAAGTAGAACAATGAATGGAACACGTAGACGGTTGAAATCTTTGTATATATTGCTTCCATATAGTCTAAAAAACATGTACGCAAAGCATCCAAACAGTACAATTCGCCAATTTTTTGTTCTTCAAGTTTAAGTGAACTACGAGCCCCATTGTTAATTCTTTAACGGAAATTATATGTAACTTGCGACAAGTAGAACAATGATTGGAACACGCAGACGGTTGAAATCTTTGTATATATTGCTTCCATATAGTCTAAAAAACATGTACGCAAAGCATCCAAACAGTACCATGCGCCAATTTTCTGTTCTTCAAGTTTAAGTGAACAATGAGCCCCAATGGTTAATCCTTTATCGGAAATTATTTGTAATTTTCGACAAGTAGAGCAAAGAATGGATCATGTAGACGGTTGAAATCATTGTATATATTGCTTCTATATAGTCTACGAAACATATATGCAAAGCATCCAAACAGTACAATTCGCCAATTTTTTGTTCTTCAAGTTTATGTGAACTACGAGCCCCATTGTTAATCCTTTAACGGAAATTAATTGTAACTTTCTACAAGTAGAACAATGATTGGAACACGTAGACGGTTGAAATATTTGTATATATTGCTTCCATATAGTCTAAGAAACATATATGCAAAGCATCCAAACAGTACCATTCGCCAATTTTTTGTTCTTCAAGTTTAAGTGAACAGCGAGCCCCATTGATAATCATGAAATGGAAATTATTTGTAACTTTCTACAAGTAGAACAATGAATAGTACAGGTAGACGGGTGAAATCTTTCTATATATTGCTTCTAAATAGTCTAAGAAACATCTATGCAAAGCATCCAAACAGTACAATTCGCCAATTTTTTGTTCTTCAAGTTTATGTGAACTACGAGCCCCATTGTTAATCCTTTAACGGAAATTAATTGTAACTTTCTACAAGTAGAACAATGATTGGAACACGTAGACGGTTGAAATATTTGTATATATTGCTTCCATATAGTCTAAAAAACATGTACGCAAAGCATCCAAACAGTACCATGCGCCAATTTTCTGTTCTTCAAGTTTAAGTGAACAATGAGCCCCAATGGTTAATCCTTTATCGGAAATTATTTGTAATTTTCGACAAGTAGAGCAATGAATGGATCATGTAGACGGTTGAAATCATTGTATATATTGCTTCTATATAGTCTACGAAACATATATGCAAAGCATCCAAACAGTACAATTCGACAATTTTTTGTTCTTCAAGTTTAGTGAACAATGAGCCCCAATGGTTAATCCTTTATCGGAAATTATTTGTAATTTTCGACAAGTAGAACAATGAATGGAACAGGTAGACGGTTGAAATCTTTGTATATATTGCTTCTATATAATCTAAGGAACATATATGCAAAGCATCCAAACAGTGCAATTCGCCAATTATTTGATCTTCATGTTTAAGTGAACTACGAGCCCCATTGTTAATACTTTAACGGAAATTATTTGTAACTTGCGACAAGTAGAACAATGAGTGGAACAGGTAGCCGGTTGAAATCAATGTATATATTGCTTCTATATAGTCTAAGAAACATATATGCAAAGCATCCAAACAGTACCATTCGCCAATTTTTTGTTCTTCAAGTTTAAGTGAACAATGAGCCCCATTGTTAATCCTTTATCGGAAATTATTTGTAACTTTCGACAAGTAGAACATTGAATGGAACAGGTAGAAGGTTGAAATCTTTGTATATATTGCTTCTATATAGTATAAGAAACATATATGCAAAGCATCCAAACAGTAACATTCGCCAATATTTTGTTCTTCAAGTTTAAGTGAACTACGAGCCCCATTGTTAATCCTTTAAAGGAATTTATTTGTAACTTTCGACAAGTAGAACAATGAATGAAACAGGTAGACTGTTGAAATCATTGTATATATTGCTTCTATATAGTCTAAGAAACATATATGCAAAGCATCCAAACAGTACCATTCGCCAATTTTTTGTTCTTCAAGTTTAAGTGCACAATGAGCCCCAATGGTTAATTCTTTAACGGAAATTATTTGTAATTTTCGACAAGTAGAACAATGAATGGAACAGGTAGACGGTTGAAATCTTTCTATATATTGCTTCTAAATAGTCTAAGAAACACATATGCAAAACATCCAAACAGTACAATTCGCCAATTTTTTGTTCTTCAAGTTTAAGTGAACTACGAGCCCCATTGTTAATCCTTTAAAGGAAATTATTTGTAAATTTCGACAAGTAGAACAAGGAATGGATCAGGTAGACGGTTGAAATCATTGTATATATTGCTTCTATATAGCCTACGAAACATATATGCAAAGCATCCAAACAGTACAATTCGCCAATTTTTTGTTCTTCAAGTTTAAGTGAACTACGAGCCCCATTGTTAATTCTTTAACGGAAATTATATGTAACTTGCGACAAGTAGAACAATGATTGGAACACGCAGACGGTTGAAATCTTTGTATATATTGCTTCCATATAGTCTAAAAAACATGTACGCAAAGCATCCAAACAGTACCATGCGCCAATTTTCTGTTCTTCAAGTTTAAGTGAACAATGAGCCCCAATGGTTAATCCTTTATCGGAAATTATTTGTAATTTTCGACAAGTAGAGCAAAGAATGGATCATGTAGACGGTTGAAATCATTGTATATATTGCTTCTATATAGTCTACGAAACATATATGCAAAGCATCCAAACAGTACAATTCGCCAATTTTTTGTTCTTCAAGTTTAAGTGAACAATGAGACCCATTGTTAATCCTTTATCGGAAATTATTTGTAACTTGCGACAAGTAGAACAATGAGTGGAACAGGTAGACGGTTGAAATCTTTGTATATATTGCTTCTATATAATCTAAAAAACATATATGCAAAGCATCCAAACAGTAAAATTCGTCAATTTTTTGTTCTTCAAGTTTAAGTGAACAATGAGCCCCAATGGTTAGTCCTTTATCGGTAATTATTTGTAACTTTCGACAAGTAGAACAATGAATGGAACAGGTAGACGGTTGAAATCATTGTATATATTGCTTCCATATAGTTTAAGAAACATTTACGCAAAGCATCCAAACAGTACCATTCGCCAATTTTTTGTTCTTCAAGTTTAAGTGAACGACGAGACCCATTGTTAATCCTTTAAAGGAAATTATTTGTAAATTTCGACAAGTAGAACAATGAATGGAACACGTAGACGGTTGAAATCTTTGTATATATTGCTTCCATATAGTCTAAAAAACATGTACGCAAAGCATCCAAACAGTACAATTCGCCAATTTTTTGTTCTTCAAGTTTAAGTGAACTACGAGCCCCATTGTTAATTCTTTAACGGAAATTATATGTAACTTGCGACAAGTAGAACAATGATTGGAACACGCAGACGGTTGAAATCTTTGTATATATTGCTTCCATATAGTCTAAAAAACATGTACGCAAAGCATCCAAACAGTACCATGCGCCAATTTTCTGTTCTTCAAGTTTAAGTGAACAATGAGCCCCAATGGTTAATCCTTTATCGGAAATTATTTGTAATTTTCGACAAGTAGAGCAAAGAATGGATCATGTAGACGGTTGAAATCATTGTATATATTGCTTCTATATAGTCTACGAAACATATATGCAAAGCATCCAAACAGTACAATTCGCCAATTTTTTGTTCTTCAAGTTTATGTGAACTACGAGCCCCATTGTTAATCCTTTAACGGAAATTAATTGTAACTTTCTACAAGTAGAACAATGATTGGAACACGTAGACGGTTGAAATATTTGTATATATTGCTTCCATATAGTCTAAGAAACATATATGCAAAGCATCCAAACAGTACCATTCGCCAATTTTTTGTTCTTCAAGTTTAAGTGAACAGCGAGCCCCATTGATAATCATGAAATGGAAATTATTTGTAACTTTCTACAAGTAGAACAATGAATAGTACAGGTAGACGGGTGAAATCTTTCTATATATTGCTTCTAAATAGTCTAAGAAACATCTATGCAAAGCATCCAAACAGTACAATTCGCCAATTTTTTGTTCTTCAAGTTTATGTGAACTACGAGCCCCATTGTTAATCCTTTAACGGAAATTAATTGTAACTTTCTACAAGTAGAACAATGATTGGAACACGTAGACGGTTGAAATATTTGTATATATTGCTTCCATATAGTCTAAAAAACATGTACGCAAAGCATCCAAACAGTACCATGCGCCAATTTTCTGTTCTTCAAGTTTAAGTGAACAATGAGCCCCAATGGTTAATCCTTTATCGGAAATTATTTGTAATTTTCGACAAGTAGAGCAATGAATGGATCATGTAGACGGTTGAAATCATTGTATATATTGCTTCTATATAGTCTACGAAACATATATGCAAAGCATCCAAACAGTACAATTCGACAATTTTTTGTTCTTCAAGTTTAGTGAACAATGAGCCCCAATGGTTAATCCTTTATCGGAAATTATTTGTAATTTTCGACAAGTAGAACAATGAATGGAACAGGTAGACGGTTGAAATCTTTGTATATATTGCTTCTATATAATCTAAGGAACATATATGCAAAGCATCCAAACAGTGCAATTCGCCAATTATTTGATCTTCATGTTTAAGTGAACTACGAGCCCCATTGTTAATACTTTAACGGAAATTATTTGTAACTTGCGACAAGTAGAACAATGAGTGGAACAGGTAGCCGGTTGAAATCAATGTATATATTGCTTCTATATAGTCTAAGAAACATATATGCAAAGCATCCAAACAGTACCATTCGCCAATTTTTTGTTCTTCAAGTTTAAGTGAACAATGAGCCCCATTGTTAATCCTTTATCGGAAATTATTTGTAACTTTCGACAAGTAGAACATTGAATGGAACAGGTAGAAGGTTGAAATCTTTGTATATATTGCTTCTATATAGTATAAGAAACATATATGCAAAGCATCCAAACAGTAACATTCGCCAATATTTTGTTCTTCAAGTTTAAGTGAACTACGAGCCCCATTGTTAATCCTTTAAAGGAATTTATTTGTAACTTTCGACAAGTAGAACAATGAATGAAACAGGTAGACTGTTGAAATCATTGTATATATTGCTTCTATATAGTCTAAGAAACATATATGCAAAGCATCCAAACAGTACCATTCGCCAATTTTTTGTTCTTCAAGTTTAAGTGCACAATGAGCCCCAATGGTTAATTCTTTAACGGAAATTATTTGTAATTTTCGACAAGTAGAACAATGAATGGAACAGGTAGACGGTTGAAATCTTTCTATATATTGCTTCTAAATAGTCTAAGAAACACATATGCAAAACATCCAAACAGTACAATTCGCCAATTTTTTGTTCTTCAAGTTTAAGTGAACTACGAGCCCCATTGTTAATCCTTTAAAGGAAATTATTTGTAAATTTCGACAAGTAGAACAAGGAATGGATCAGGTAGACGGTTGAAATCATTGTATATATTGCTTCTATATAGCCTACGAAACATATATGCAAAGCATCCAAACAGTACAATTCGCCAATTTTTTGTTCTTCAAGTTTAAGTGAACTACGAGCCCCATTGTTAATTCTTTAACGGAAATTATATGTAACTTGCGACAAGTAGAACAATGATTGGAACACGCAGACGGTTGAAATCTTTGTATATATTGCTTCCATATAGTCTAAAAAACATGTACGCAAAGCATCCAAACAGTACCATGCGCCAATTTTCTGTTCTTCAAGTTTAAGTGAACAATGAGCCCCAATGGTTAATCCTTTATCGGAAATTATTTGTAATTTTCGACAAGTAGAGCAAAGAATGGATCATGTAGACGGTTGAAATCATTGTATATATTGCTTCTATATAGTCTACGAAACATATATGCAAAGCATCCAAACAGTACAATTCGCCAATTTTTTGTTCTTCAAGTTTATGTGAACTACGAGCCCCATTGTTAATCCTTTAACGGAAATTAATTGTAACTTTCTACAAGTAGAACAATGATTGGAACACGTAGACGGTTGAAATATTTGTATATATTGCTTTCATATAGTCTAAGAAACATATATGCAAAGCATCCAAACAGTACCATTCGCCAATTTTTTGTTCTTCAAGTTTAAGTGAACAGCGAGCCCCATTGATAATCATGAAATGGAAATTATTTGTAACTTTCTACAAGTAGAACAATGAATAGTACAGGTAGACGGGTGAAATCTTTCTATATATTGCTTCTAAATAGTCTAAGAAACATCTATGCAAAGCATCCAAACAGTACAATTCGCCAATTTTTTGTTCTTCAAGTTTATGTGAACTACGAGCCCCATTGTTAATCCTTTAACGGAAATTAATTGTAACTTTCTACAAGTAGAACAATGATTGGAACACGTAGACGGTTGAAATATTTGTATATATTGCTTCCATATAGTCTAAGAAACATATATGCAAAGCATCCAAACAGTACCATTCGCCAATTTTTTGTTCTTCAAGTTTAAGTGATCAATGAGACCCATTGTTAATCCTTTATCGGAAATTATTTGTAACTTTCGACAAGTAGATCAAAGAATGGAACAGGTAGACGGTTGAAATCAATGTATATATTGCTTCTATATAGTCTAAGAAACATATATGCAAAGCATCCAAACAGTACCATTCGCCAATTTTTTGTTCTTCAAGTTTAAGTGAACAATGAGCCCCATTGTTAATCCTTTATCGTAAATTATTTGTAACTTTCGACAAGTAGAACAATGAATGGAACAGGTAGACGGTTGAAATCATTGTATATATTGCTTCCGTATAGTTTAAGAAACATGTACGCAAAGCATCCAAACAGTACCATTCGCCAATTTTTTGTTCTTCAAGTTTAAGTAAACTACGATCCCCATTGTTAATCCCTTAACGGAAATTAATTGTAACTTTCTACAAGTAGAACAATGATTGGAACACGTAGACGGTTGAAATATTTGTATATATTGCTTCCATATAGTCTAAGAAACATATATGCAAAGCATCCAAACAGTACCATTCGCCAATTTTTTGTTCTTCAAGTTTAAGTGAACAGCGAGCCCCATTGATAATCATGAAATGGAAATTATTTGTAACTTTCTACAAGTAGAACAATGAATAGTACAGGTAGACGGGTGAAATCTTTCTATATATTGCTTCTAAATAGTCTAAGAAACATCTATGCAAAGCATCCAAACAGTACAATTCGCCAATTTTTTGTTCTTCAAGTTTATGTGAACTACGAGCCCCATTGTTAATCCTTTAACGGAAATTAATTGTAACTTTCTACAAGTAGAACAATGATTGGAACACGTAGACGGTTGAAATATTTGTATATATTGCTTCCATATAGTCTAAGAAACATATATGCAAAGCATCCAAACAGTACCATTCGCCAATTTTTTGTTCTTCAAGTTTAAGTGATCAATGAGACCCATTGTTAATCCTTTATCGGAAATTATTTGTAACTTTCGACAAGTAGATCAATGAATGGAACAGGTAGACGGTTGAAATCAATGTATATATTGCTTCTATATAGTCTAAGAAACATATATGCAAAGCATCCAAACAGTACCATTCGCCAATTTTTTGTTCTTCAAGTTTAAGTGAACAATGAGCCCCATTGTTAATCCTTTATCGTAAATTATTTGTAACTTTCGACAAGTAGAACAATGAATGGAACAGGTAGACGGTTGAAATCATTGTATATATTGCTTCCGTATAGTTTAAGAAACATGTACGCAAAGCATCCAAACAGTACCATTCGCCAATTTTTTGTTCTTCAAGTTTAAGTAAACTATGATCCCCATTGTTAATCCCTTAACGGAAATTAATTGTAACTTTCTACAAGTAGAACAATGATTGGAACACGTAGACGGTTGAAATATTTGTATATATTGCTTCCATATAGTCTAAGAAACATATATGCAAAGCATCCAAACAGTACCATTCGCCAATTTTTTGTTCTTCAAGTTTAAGTGAACAATGAGCCCCAATGGTTAATCCGTTATCGGAAATTATTTGTAGCTTTCGACAAGTAGTACAATGAATGGAACAGGTAGACGGTTGAAATCTTTGTATATATTGCTTCTATATAATCTAAGAAACATATATGCAAAGCATCTAAACAGTAACAATCGCCATTTTGTTGATCTTCAAGTTTAAGTGAACAGCGAGCCCCATTGATAATCATGAAATGGAAATTATTTGTAACTTTCTACAAGTAGAACAATGAATAGTACAGGTAGACGGGTGAAATCTTTCTATATATTGCTTCTAAATAGTCTAAGAAACATCTATGCAAAGCATCCAAACAGTACAATTCGCCAATTTTTTGTTCTTCAAGTTTATGTGAACTACGAGCCCCATTGTTAATACTTTAACGGAAATTATATGTAACTTGCGACAAGTAGAACAATGATTGGAACACGCAGACGGTTGAAATCTTTGCATATATTGCTTCCATATAGTCTAAAAAACATGTACGCAAAGCATCCAAACAGTACCATGCGCCAATTTTCTGTTCTTCAAGTTTAAGTGAACAATGAGCCCCAATGGTTAATCCTTTATCGGAAATTATTTGTAATTTTCGACAAGTAGAGCAATGAATGGATCATGTAGACGGTTGAAATCATTGTATATATTGCTTCTATATAGTCTACGAAACATATATGCAAAGCATCCAAACAGTACAATTCGACAATTTTTTGTTCTTCAAGTTTAGTGAACAATGAGCCCCAATGGTTAATCCTTTATCGGAAATTATTTGTAATTTTCGACAAGTAGAACAATGAATGGAACAGGTAGACGGTTGAAATCTTTGTATATATTGCTTCTATATAATCTAAGGAACATATATGCAAAGCATCCAAACAGTGCAATTCGCCAATTATTTGATCTTCATGTTTAAGTGAACTACGAGCCCCATTGTTAATACTTTAACGGAAATTATTTGTAACTTGCGACAAGTAGAACAATGAGTGGAACAGGTAGACGGTTGAAATCAATGTATATATTGCTTCTATATAGTCTAAGAAACATGTACGCAAAGCATCCAAACAGTACCATTCGCCAATTTTTTGTTCTTCAAGTTTAAGTAAACTACGATCCCCATTGTTAATCCCTTAACGGAAATTATTTGTAACTTTCTACAAGTAGAACAATGAATAGTACAGGTAGACGGGTGAAATCTTTCTATATATTGCTTCTAAATAGTCTAAGAAACATCTATGCAAAGCATCCAAACAGTACAATTCGCCAATTTTTTGTTCTTCAAGTTTATGTGAAGTACGAGCCCCATTGTTAATCCTTTAACGGAAATTAATTGTAACTTTCTACAAGTAGAACAATGATTGGAACACGTAGACGGTTGAAATCTTTGTATATATTGCTTCCATATAGTCTAAGAAACATATATGCAAAGCATCCAAACAGTACCATTCGCCAATTTTTTGTTCTTCAAGTTTAAGTGAACAATGAGACCCATTGTTAATCCTTTATCGGAAATTATTTGTAACTTGCGACAAGTAGAACAATGAGTGGAACAGGTAGACGGTTGAAATCTTTGTATATATTGCTTCTATATAATCTAAAAAACATATATGCAAAGCATCCAAACAGTAAAATTCGTCAATTTTTTGTTCTTCAAGTTTAAGTGAACAATGAGCCCCAATGGTTAGTCCTTTATCGGTAATTATTTGTAACTTTCGACAAGTAGAACAATGAATGGAACAGGTAGACGGTTGAAATCATTGTATATATTGCTTCCATATAGTTTAAGAAACATTTACGCAAAGCATCCAAACAGTACAATTCGCCAATTTCTTGTTCTTCAAGTTTAAGTGAACTACGAGACCCATTGTTAATCCTTTAAAGGAAATTATTTGTAAATTTCGACAAGTAGAACAATGAATGGAACACGTAGACGGTTCAAATCTTTGTATATATTGCTTCCATATAGTCTAAAAAACATGTACGCAAAGCATCCAAACAGTACCATGCGCCAATTTTCTGTTCTTCAAGTTTAAGTGAACAATGAGCCCCAATGGTTAATCCTTTATCGGAAATTATTTGTAATTTTCGACAAGTAGAGCAATGAATGGATCATGTAGACGGTTGAAATCATTGTATATATTGCTTCTATATAGTCTACGAAACATATATGCAAAGCATCCAAACAGTACAATTCGACAATTTTTTGTTCTTCAAGTTTAGTGAACAATGAGCCCCAATGGTTAATCCTTTATCGGAAATTATTTGTAATTTTCGACAAGTAGAACAATGAATGGAACAGGTAGACGGTTGAAATCTTTGTATATATTGCTTCTATATAATCTAAGGAACATATATGCAAAGCATCCAAACAGTGCAATTCGCCAATTATTTGATCTTCATGTTTAAGTGAACTACGAGCCCCATTGTTAATACTTTAACGGAAATTATTTGTAACTTGCGACAAGTAGAACAATGAGTGGAACAGGCAGACGGTTGAAATCAATGTATATATTGCTTCTATATAGTCTAAGAAACATATATGCAAAGCATCCAAACAGTACCATTCGCCAATTTTTTGTTCTTCAAGTTTAAGTGAACAATGAGCCCCATTGTTAATCCTTTATCGGAAATTATTTGTAACTTTCGACAAGTAGAACATTGAATGGAACAGGTAGAAGGTTGAAATCTTTGTATATATTGCTTCTATATAGTATAAGAAACATATATGCAAAGCATCCAAACAGTAACATTCGCCAATTTTTTGTTCTTCAAGTTTAAGTGAACTACGAGCCCCATTGTTAATCCTTTAAAGGAATTTATTTGTAACTTTCGACAAGTAGAACAATGAATGAAACAGGTAGACTGTTGAAATCATTGTATATATTGCTTCTATATAGTCTAAGAAACATATATGCAAAGCATCCAAACAGTACAATTCGACAATTATTTGTTCTTCAAGTTTAGTGAACAATGAGCCCCAATGGTTAATCCTTTATCGGAAATTATTTGTAATTTTCGACAAGTAGAACAATGAATGGAACCGGTAGACGGTTGAAATCTTTGTATATATTGCTTCAATATAATCTAAGAAACATATATGCAAAGCATCCAAACAGTACCATTCGCCAATTTTTTGTTCTTCAAGTTTAAGTGAACTACGAGCCCCATTGTTAATACTTTAACGGAAATTATTTGTAACTTTCGAGAAGTAGAACAATGAATGGAACTGGTAGCCGGTTGAAATCAATGTATATATTGCTTCTATATAGTCTAAGAAACATATGTGCAAAGCATCCAAACAGTACCATTCGCCAAGTTTTTGTTCTTCAAGTTTAAGTGAACGACGAGCCCCATTGTTAATCCTTTAAAGGAAATTATTTGTAAATTTCGACAAGTAAAACAATGAATGGAACAGGTAGACGGTTGAAATCTTTGTATATATTGCGTCTATATAATCTAAGAAACATATATGCAAAGCATCCAAACAGTACAATTCCCCAATTTTTTGTTCTTCATGTTTAAGTGAACAATGAGCCCCAATGGTTAATCCTTTATCGGTAATTATTTGTAACTTTCGACAAGTAGAACAATGAATGGAACAGGTAGCCGGTTGAAATCAATGTATATATTGCGTCTATATAGTCTAAGAAACATATATGCAAAGCATCCAAACAGTACCATTCGCAATTTTTTTGTTCTTCAAGTTGAAGTGAACAACGAGCCCCATTGTTAATCCTTTAAAGGAAATTATTTGTAAATTTCGACAAGTAGAACAATGATTGGAACACGTAGACGGCTGAAATCTTTGTATATATTGCTTACATATAGTCTAAGAAACATGTATGCAAAGCATCCAAACAGTACCATTCGCCAATTTTTTGTTCTTCAAGTTTAAGTGCACAATGAGCCCCAATGGTTAATCCTTTAACGGAAATTATTTGTAATTTTCGACAAGTAGAACAATGAATGGAACAGGTAGACGGTTGAAATCTTTGTATATATTGCGTCTATATAATCTAAGAAACATATATGCAAAGCATCCAAACAGTACAATTCCCCAATTTTTTGTTCTTCATGTTTAAGTGAACAATGAGCCCCAATGGTTAATCCTTTATCGGTAATTATTTGTAACTTTCGACAAGTAGAACAATGAATGGAACAGGTAGCCGGTTGAAATCAATGTATATATTGCGTCTATATAGTCTAAGAAACATATATGCAAAGCATCCAAACAGTACCATTCGCAATTTTTTTGTTCTTCAAGTTTAAGTGAACAACGAGCCCCATTGTTAATCCTTTAAAGGAAATTATTTGTAAATTTCGACAAGTTGAACAATGATTGGAACATGTAGACGGTTGAAAGCTTTGTATATATTGCTTACATATAGTCTAAGAAACATGTACGCAAAGCATCCAAACAGTACCATTCGCCAATTTTTTGTTCTTCAAGTTTAAGTGCACAATGAGCCCCAATGGTTAATTCTTTAACGGAAATTATTTGTAATTTTCGACAAGTAGAACAATGAATGGAACAGGTAGACGGTTGAAATCTTTCTATATATTGCTTCTAAATAGTCTAAGAAACACATATGCAAAACATCCAAACAGTACAATTCGCCAATTTTTTGTTCTTCAAGTTTAAGTGAACTACGAGCCCCATTGTTAATCCTTTAAAGGAAATTATTTGTAAATTTCGACAAGTAGAACAAGGAATGGATCAGGTAGACGGTTGAAATCATTGTATATATTGCTTCTATATAGCCTACGAAACATATATGCAAAGCATCCAAACAGTACAATTCGCCAATTTTTTGTTCTTCAAGTTTAAGTGAACTACGAGCCCCATTGTTAATTCTTTAACGGAAATTATATGTAACTTGCGACAAGTAGAACAATGATTGGAACACGCAGACGTTTGAAATCTTTGTATATATTGCTTCCATATAGTCTAAAAAACATGTACGCAAAGCATCCAAACAGTACCATGCGCCAATTTTCTGTTCTTCAAGTTTAAGTGAACAATGAGCCCCAATGGTTAATCCTTTATCGGAAATTATTTGTAATTTTCGACAAGTAGAGCAATGAATGGATCATGTAGACGGTTGAAATCATTGTATATATTGCTTCTATATAGTCTACGAAACATATATGCAAAGCATCCAAACAGTACAATTCGACAATTTTTTGTTCTTCAAGTTTAGTGAACAATGAGCCCCAATGGTTAATCCGTTATCGGAAATTATTTGTAGCT
Source organism: Cerceris ruficornis (assembly GCA_963989415.1). Classification (NCBI taxonomy): domain Eukaryota; kingdom Metazoa; phylum Arthropoda; class Insecta; order Hymenoptera; family Crabronidae; genus Cerceris; species Cerceris ruficornis. The sequence goes on along the minus strand of CAXDIW010000337.1, from coordinate 68,428 downwards.
TTCGACAAGTAGAACAATGAATGGAACAGGTAGACGGTTGAAATCTTTGTATATATTGCTTCTATATAATCTAAGAAACATATATGCAAAGCATCTAAACAGTAACAATCGCCAATTTTTTGATCTTCAAGTTTAAGTGAACAGCGAGCCCCATTGATAATCATGAAATGGAAATTATTTGTAACTTGCTACAAGTAGAACAATGAATAGTACAGGTAGACGGGTGAAATCTTTCTATATATTGCTTCTAAATAGTCTAAGAAACATCTATGCAAAGCATCCAAACAGTACAATTCGCCAATTTTTTGTTCTTCAAGTTTATGTGAACTACGAGCCCCATTGTTAATCCTTTAACGGAAATTAATTGTAACTTTCTACAAGTAGAACAATGATTGGAACACGTAGACGGTTGAAATATTTGTATATATTGCTTCCATATAGTCTAAGAAACATATATGCAAAGCATCCAAACAGTACCATTCGCCAATTTTTTGTTCTTCAAGTTTAAGTGAACAGCGAGCCCCATTGATAATCATGAAATGGAAATTATTTGTAACTTTCTACAAGTAGAACAATGAATAGTACAGGTAGACGGGTGAAATCTTTCTATATATTGCTTCTAAATAGTCTAAGAAACATCTATGCAAAGCATCCAAACAGTACAATTCGCCAATTTTTTGTTCTTCAAGTTTATGTGAACTACGAGCCCCATTGTTAATCCTTTAACGGAAATTAATTGTAACTTTCTACAAGTAGAACAATGATTGGAACACGTAGACGGTTGAAATATTTGTATATATTGCTTCCATATAGTCTAAGAAACATATATGCAAAGCATCCAAACAGTACCAGTCGCCAATTTTTTGTTCTTCAAGTTTAAGTGATCAATGAGACCCATTGTTAATCCTTTATCGGAAATTATTTGTAACTTTCGACAAGTAGATCAATGAATGGAACAGGTAGACGGTTGAAATCAATGTATATATTGCTTCTATATAGTCTAAGAAACATATATGCAAAGCATCCAAACAGTACCATTCGCCAATTTTTTGTTCTTCAAGTTTAAGTGAACAATGAGCCCCATTGTTAATCCTTTATCGTAAATTATTTGTAACTTTCGACAAGTAGAACAATGAATGGAACAGGTAGACGGTTGAAATCATTGTATATATTGCTTCCGTATAGTTTAAGAAACATGTACGCAAAGCATCCAAACAGTACCATTCGCCAATTTTTTGTTCTTCAAGTTTAAGTAAACTACGATCCCCATTGTTAATCCCTTAACGGAAATTAATTGTAACTTTCTACAAGTAGAACAATGATTGGAACACGTAGACGGTTGAAATATTTGTATATATTGCTTCCATATAGTCTAAGAAACATATATGCAAAGCATCCAAACAGTACCATTCGCCAATTTTTTGTTCTTCAAGTTTAAGTGAACAATGAGCCCCAATGGTTAATCCGTTATCGGAAATTATTTGTAGCTTTCGACAAGTAGAACAATGAATGGAACAGGTAGACGGTTGAAATCTTTGTATATATTGCTTCTATATAATCTAAGAAACATATATGCAAAGCATCTAAACAGTAACAATCGCCAATTTTTTGATCTTCAAGTTTAGGTGAACAGCGAGCCCCATTGATAATCATGAAATGGAAATTATTTGTAACTTTCTACAAGTAGAACAATGAATAGTACAGGTAGACGGGTGAAATCTTTCTATATATTGCTTCTAAATAGTCTAAGAAACATCTATGCAAAGCATCCAAACAGTACAATTCGCCAATTTTTTGTTCTTCAAGTTTATGTGAACCACGAGCCCCATTGTTAATACTTTAACGGAAATTATATGTAACTTGCGACAAGTAGAACAATGATTGGAACACGCAGACGGTTGAAATCTTTGTATATATTGCTTCCATATAGTCTAAAAAACATGTACGCAAAGCATCCAAACAGTACCATGCGCCAATTTTCTGTTCTTCAAGTTTAAGTGAACAATGAGCCCCAATGGTTAATCCTTTATCGGAAATTATTTGTAATTTTCGACAAGTAGAGCAATGAATGGATCATGTAGACGGTTGAAATCATTGTATATATTGCTTCTATATAGTCTACGAAACATATATGCAAAGCATCCAAACAGTACAATTCGACAATTTTTTGTTCTTCAAGTTTAGTGAACAATGAGCCCCAATGGTTAATCCTTTATCGGAAATTATTTGTAATTTTCGACAAGTAGAACAATGAATGGAACAGGTAGACGGTTGAAATCTTTGTATATATTGCTTCTATATAATCTAAGGAACATATATGCAAAGCATCCAAACAGTGCAATTCGCCAATTATTTGATCTTCATGTTTAAGTGAACTACGAGCCCCATTGTTAATACTTTAACGGAAATTATTTGTAACTTGCGACAAGTAGAACAATGAGTGGAACAGGTAGACGGTTGAAATCAATGTATATATTGCTTCTATATAGTCTAAGAAACATGTACGCAAAGCATCCAAACAGTACCATTCGCCAATTTTTTGTTCTTCAAGTTTAAGTAAACTACGATCCCCATTGTTAATCCCTTAACGGAAATTATTTGTAACTTTCTACAAGTAGAACAATGAATAGTACAGGTAGACGGGTGAAATCTTTCTATATATTGCTTCTAAATAGTCTAAGAAACATCTATGCAAAGCATCCAAACAGTACAATTCGCCAATTTTTTGTTCTTCAAGTTTATGTGAACTACGAGCCCCATTGTTAATCCTTTAACGGAAATTAATTGTAACTTTCTACAAGTAGAACAATGATTGGAACACGTAGACGGTTGAAATCTTTGTATATATTGCTTCCATATAGTCTAAGAAACATATATGCAAAGCATCCAAACAGTACCATTCGCCAATTTTTTGTTCTTCAAGTTTAAGTGAACAATGAGACCCATTGTTAATCCTTTATCGGAAATTATTTGTAACTTGCGACAAGTAGAACAATGAGTGGAACAGGTAGACGGTTGAAATCTTTGTATATATTGCTTCTATATAATCTAAAAAACATATATGCAAAGCATCCAAACAGTAAAATTCGTCAATTTTTTGTTCTTCAAGTTTAAGTGAACAATGAGCCCCAATGGTTAGTCCTTTATCGGTAATTATTTGTAACTTTCGACAAGTAGAACAATGAATGGAACAGGTAGACGGTTGAAATCATTGTATATATTGCTTCCATATAGTTTAAGAAACATTTACGCAAAGCATCCAAACAGTACCATTCGCCAATTTTTTGTTCTTCAAGTTTAAGTGAACGACGAGACCCATTGTTAATCCTTTAAAGGAAATTATTTGTAAATTTCGACAAGTAGAACAATGAATGGAACACGTAGACGGTTGAAATCTTTGTATATATTGCTTCCATATAGTCTAAAAAACATGTACGCAAAGCATCCAAACAGTACAATTCGCCAATTTTTTGTTCTTCAAGTTTAAGTGAACTACGAGCCCCATTGTTAATTCTTTAACGGAAATTATATGTAACTTGCGACAAGTAGAACAATGATTGGAACACGCAGACGGTTGAAATCTTTGTATATATTGCTTCCATATAGTCTAAAAAACATGTACGCAAAGCATCCAAACAGTACCATGCGCCAATTTTCTGTTCTTCAAGTTTAAGTGAACAATGAGCCCCAATGGTTAATCCTTTATCGGAAATTATTTGTAATTTTCGACAAGTAGAGCAATGAATGGATCATGTAGACGGTTGAAATCATTGTATATATTGCTTCTATATAGTCTACGAAACATATATGCAAAGCATCCAAACAGTACAATTCGACAATTTTTTGTTCTTCAAGTTTAGTGAACAATGGGCCCCAATGGTTAATCCGTTATCGGAAATTATTTGTAGCTTTCGACAAGTAGAACAATGAATGGAACAGGTAGACGGTTGAAATCTTTGTATATATTGCTTCTATATAATCTAAGAAACATATATGCAAAGCATCTAAACAGTAACAATCGCCAATTTTTTGATCTTCAAGTTTAAGTGAACAGCGAGCCCCATTGATAATCATGAAATGGAAATTATTTGTAACTTTCTACAAGTAGAACAATGAATAGTACAGGTAGACGGGTGAAATCTTTGTATATATTGCTTCTAAATAGTCTAAGAAACATCTATGCAAAGCATCCAAACAGTACAATTCGCCAATTTTTTGTTCTTCAAGTTTATGTGAACTACGAGCCCCATTGTTAATCCTTTAACGGAAATTAATTGTAACTTTCTACAAGTAGAACAATGATTGGAACACGTAGACGGTTGAAATATTTGTATATATTGCTTCCATATAGTCTAAGAAACATATATGCAAAGCATCCAAACAGTACCATTCGCCAATTTTTTGTTCTTCAAGTTTAAGTGAACAGCGAGCCCCATTGATAATCATGAAATGGAAATTATTTGTAACTTTCTACAAGTAGAACAATGAATAGTACAGGTAGACGGGTGAAATCTTTCTATATATTGCTTCTAAATAGTCTAAGAAACATCTATGCAAAGCATCCAAACAGTACAATTCGCCAATTTTTTGTTCTTCAAGTTTATGTGAACTACGAGCCCCATTGTTAATCCTTTAACGGAAATTAATTGTAACTTTCTACAAGTAGAACAATGATTGGAACACGTAGACGGTTGAAATATTTGTATATATTGCTTCCATATAGTCTAAGAAACATATATGCAAAGCATCCAAACAGTACCATTCGCCAATTTTTTGTTCTTCAAGTTTAAGTGATCAATGAGACCCATTGTTAATCCTTTATCGGAAATTATTTGTAACTTTCGACAAGTAGATCAATGAATGGAACAGGTAGACGGTTGAAATCAATGTATATATTGCTTCTATATAGTCTAAGAAACATATATGCAAAGCATCCAAACAGTACCATTCGCCAATTTTTTGTTCTTCAAGTTTAAGTGAACAATGAGCCCCATTGTTAATCCTTTATCGTAAATTATTTGTAACTTTCGACAAGTAGAACAATGAATGGAACAGGTAGACGGTTGAAATCATTGTATATATTGCTTCCGTATAGTTTAAGAAACATGTACGCAAAGCATCCAAACAGTACCATTCGCCAATTTTTTGTTCTTCAAGTTTAAGTAAACTACGATCCCCATTGTTAATCCCTTAACGGAAATTAATTGTAACTTTCTACAAGTAGAACAATGATTGGAACACGTAGACGGTTGAAATATTTGTATATATTGCTTCCATATAGTCTAAGAAACATATATGCAAAGCATCCAAACAGTACCATTCGCCAATTTTTTGTTCTTCAAGTTTAAGTGAACAATGAGCCCCAATGGTTAATCCGTTATCGGAAATTATTTGTAGCTTTCGACAAGTAGAACAATGAATGGAACAGGTAGACGGTTGAAATCTTTGTATATATTGCTTCTATATAATCTAAGAAACATATATGCAAAGCATCTAAACAGTAACAATCGCCAATTTTTTGATCTTCAAGTTTAAGTGAACAGCGAGCCCCATTGATAATCATGAAATGGAAATTATTTGTAACTTTCTACAAGTAGAACAATGAATAGTACAGGTAGACGGGTGAAATCTTTCTATATATTGCTTCTAAATAGTCTAAGAAACATCTATGCAAAGCATCCAAACAGTACAATTCGCCAATTTTTTGTTCTTCAAGTTTATGTGAACCACGAGCCCCATTGTTAATACTTTAACGGAAATTATATGTAACTTGCGACAAGTAGAACAATGATTGGAACAGGCAGACGGTTGAAATCTTTGTATATATTGCTTCCATATAGTCTAAAAAACATGTACGCAAAGCATCCAAACAGTACCATGCGCCAATTTTCTGTTCTTCAAGTTTAAGTGAACAATGAGCCCCAATGGTTAATCCTTTATCGGAAATTATTTGTAATTTTCGACAAGTAGAGCAATGAATGGATCATGTAGACGGTTGAAATCATTGTATATATTGCTTCTATATAGTCTACGAAACATATATGCAAAGCATCCAAACAGTACAATTCGACAATTTTTTGTTCTTCAAGTTTAGTGAACAATGAGCCCCAATGGATAATCCTTTATCGGAAATTATTTGTAATTTTCGACAAGTAGAACAATGAATGGAACAGGTAGACGGTTGAAATCTTTGTATATATTGCTTCTATATAATCTAAGGAACATATAAGCAAAGCATCCAAACAGTGCAATTCGCCAATTATTTGATCTTCATGTTTAAGTGAACTACGAGCCCCATTGTTAATACTTTAACGGAAATTATTTGTAACTTGCGACAAGTAGAACAATGAGTGGAACAGGTAGACGGTTGAAATCAATGTATATATTGCTTCTATATAGTCTAAGAAACATGTACGCAAAGCATCCAAACAGTACCATTCGCCAATTTTTTGTTCTTCAAGTTTAAGTAAACTACGATCCCCATTGTTAATCCCTTAACGGAAATTATTTGTAACTTTCTACAAGTAGAACAATGAATAGTACAGGTAGACGGGTGAAATCTTTCTATATATTGCTTCTAAATAGTCTAAGAAACATCTATGCAAAGCATCCAAACAGTACAATTCGCCAATTTTTTGTTCTTCAAGTTTATGTGAACTACGAGCCCCATTGTTAATCCTTTAACGGAAATTAATTGTAACTTTCTACAAGTAGAACAATGATTGGAACACGTAGACGGTTGAAATCTTTGTATATATTGCTTCCATATAGTCTAAGAAACATATATGCAAAGCATCCAAACAGTACCATTCGCCAATTTTTTGTTCTTCAAGTTTAAGTGAACAATGAGACCCATTGTTAATCCTTTATCGGAAATTATTTGTAACTTGCGACAAGTAGAACAATGAGTGGAACAGGTAGACGGTTGAAATCTTTGTATATATTGCTTCTATATAATCTAAAAAACATATATGCAAAGCATCCAAACAGTACCATTCGCCAATTTTTTGTTCTTCAAGTTTAAGTGAACAATGAGCCCCAATGGTTAATCCGTTATCGGAAATTATTTGTAGCTTTCGACAAGTAGAACAATGAATGGAACAGGTAGACGGTTGAAATCTTTGTATATATTGCTTCTATATAATCTAAGAAACATATATGCAAAGCATCTAAACAGTAACAATCGCCAATTTTTTGATCTTCAAGTTTAAGTGAACAGCGAGCCCCATTGATAATCATGAAATGGAAATTATTTGTAACTTTCTACAAGTAGAACAATGAATAGTACAGGTAGACGGGTGAAATCTTTCTATATATTGCTTCTAAATAGTCTAAGAAACATCTATGCAAAGCATCCAAACAGTACAATTCGCCAATTTTTTGTTCTTCAAGTTTATGTGAACCACGAGCCCCATTGTTAATACTTTAACGGAAATTATATGTAACTTGCGACAAGTAGAACAATGATTGGAACACGCAGACGGTTGAAATCTTTGTATATATTGCTTCCATATAGTCTAAAAAACATGTACGCAAAGCATCCAAACAGTACCATGCGCCAATTTTCTGTTCTTCAAGTTTAAGTGAACAATGAGCCCCAATGGTTAATCCTTTATCGGAAATTATTTGTAATTTTCGACAAGTAGAGCAATGAATGGATCATGTAGACGGTTGAAATCATTGTATATATTGCTTCTATATAGTCTACGAAACATATATGCAAAGCATCCAAACAGTACAATTCGACAATTTTTTGTTCTTCAAGTTTAGTGAACAATGAGCCCCAATGGATAATCCTTTATCGGAAATTATTTGTAATTTTCGACAAGTAGAACAATGAATGGAACAGGTAGACGGTTGAAATCTTTGTATATATTGCTTCTATATAATCTAAGGAACATATAAGCAAAGCATCCAAACAGTGCAATTCGCCAATTATTTGATCTTCATGTTTAAGTGAACTACGAGCCCCATTGTTAATACTTTAACGGAAATTATTTGTAACTTGCGACAAGTAGAACAATGAGTGGAACAGGTAGACGGTTGAAATCAATGTATATATTGCTTCTATATAGTCTAAGAAACATGTACGCAAAGCATCCAAACAGTACCATTCGCCAATTTTTTGTTCTTCAAGTTTAAGTAAACTACGATCCCCATTGTTAATCCCTTAACGGAAATTATTTGTAACTTTCTACAAGTAGAACAATGAATAGTACAGGTAGACGGGTGAAATCTTTCTATATATTGCTTCTAAATAGTCTAAGAAACATCTATGCAAAGCATCCAAACAGTACAATTCGCCAATTTTTTGTTCTTCAAGTTTATGTGAACTACGAGCCCCATTGTTAATCCTTTAACGGAAATTAATTGTAACTTTCTACAAGTAGAACAATGATTGGAACACGTAGACGGTTGAAATCTTTGTATATATTGCTTCCATATAGTCTAAGAAACATATATGCAAAGCATCCAAACAGTACCATTCGCCAATTTTTTGTTCTTCAAGTTTAAGTGAACAATGAGACCCATTGTTAATCCTTTATCGGAAATTATTTGTAACTTGCGACAAGTAGAACAATGAGTGGAACAGGTAGACGGTTGAAATCTTTGTATATATTGCTTCTATATAATCTAAAAAACATATATGCAAAGCATCCAAACAGAAAAATTCGTCAATTTTTTGTTCTTCAAGTTTAAGTGAACAATGAGCCCCAATGGTTAGTCCTTTATCGGTAATTATTTGTAACTTTCGACAAGTAGAACAATGAATGGAACAGGTAGACGGTTGAAATCATTGTATATATTGCTTCCATATAGTTTAAGAAACATTTACGCAAAGCATCCAAACAGTACCATTCGTCAATTTTTTGTTCTTCAAGTTTAAGTGAACGACGAGACCCATTGTTAATCCTTTAAAGGAAATTATTTGTAAATTTCGACAAGTAGAACAATGAATGGAACACGTAGACGGTTGAAATCTTTGTATATATTGCTTCCATATAGTCTAAAAAACATGTACGCAAAGCATCCAAACAGTACCATGCGCCAATTTTCTGTTCTTCAAGTTTAAGTGAACAATGAGCCCCAATGGTTAATCCTTTATCGGAAATTATTTGTAATTTTCGACAAGTAGAGCAATGAATGGATCATGTAGACGGTTGAAATCATTGTATATATTGCTTCTATATAGTCTACGAAACATATATGCAAAGCATCCAAACAGTACAATTCGACAATTTTTTGTTCTTCAAGTTTAGTGAACAATGAGCCCCAATGGTTAATCCTTTATCGGAAATTATTTGTAATTTTCGACAAGTAGAACAATGAATGGAACAGGTAGACGGTTGAAATCTTTGTATATATTGCTTCTATATAATCTAAGGAACATATATGCAAAGCATCCAAACAGTGCAATTCGCCAATTATTTGATCTTCATGTTTAAGTGAACTACGAGCCCCATTGTTAATACTTTAACGGAAATTATTTGTAACTTGCGACAAGTAGAACAATGAGTGGAACAGGTAGACGGTTGAAATCAATGTATATATTGCTTCTATATAGTCTAAGAAACATATATGCAAAGCATCCAAACAGTACCATTCGCCAATTTTTTGTTCTTCAAGTTTAAGTGAACAATGAGCCCCATTGTTAATCCTTTATCGGAAACTATTTGTAAATTTCGACAAGTAGAACATTGAATGGAACAGGTAGAAGGTTGAAATCTTTGTATATATTGCTTCTATATAGTATAAGAAACATATATGCAAAGCATCCAAACAGTAACATTCGCCAATTTTTTGTTCTTCAAGTTTAAGTGAACTACGAGCCCCATTGTTAATCCTTTAAAGGAATTTATTTGTAACTTTCGACAAGTAGAACAATGAATGAAACAGGTAGACTGTTGAAATCATTGTATATATTGCTTCTATATAGTCTAAGAAACATATATGCAAAGCATCCAAACAGTACAATTCGACAATTATTTGTTCTTCAAGTTTAGTGAACAATGAGCCCCAATGGTTAATCCTTTATCGGAAATTATTTGTAATTTTCGACAAGTAGAACAATGAATGGAACCGGTAGACGGTTGAAATCTTTGTATATATTGCTTCAATATAATCTAAGAAACATATATGCAAAGCATCCAAACAGTACCATTCGCCAATTTTTTGTTCTTCAAGTTTAAGTGAACTACGAGCCCCATTGTTAATACTTTAACGGAAATTATTTGTAACTTTCGAGAAGTAGAACGATGAATGGAACTGGTAGCCGGTTGAAATCAATGTATATATTGCTTCTATATAGTCTAAGAAACATATATGCAAAGCATCCAAACAGTACAATTCGCCAATTTTTTGATCTTCAAGTTTAAGTGAACAGCGAGCCCCATTGATAATCATGAAATGGAAATTATTTGTAACATTCTACAAGTAGAACAATGAATAGTACAGGTAGACGGGTGAATTCTTTCTTTATATTGCTTCTAAATAGTCTAAGAAACATATATGCAAAGCATCCAAACAGTACAATTCGCCAATTTTTTGTTCTTCAAGTTTAAGTGAACAACGAGCCCCAATGGTTAATCCTTTATCGGAAATTATTTGTAATTTTCGACAAGTAGAACAATGAATGGAACAGGTAGACGGTTGAAATCTTTGTATATATTGCTTCTATATAGTCTAAGAAACATATATGCAAAGCATCCAAACAGTACCATTCGCCAATTTTTTGATCTTCAAGTTTAAGTGAACAATGAGCCCCAATGGTTAATCCTTTATCGGTACTTATTTGTAACTCTCGACAAGTAGAACAATGAATGGAACAGGTAAACGGTTGAAATCTTTGTATATATTGCGTCTATATAATCTAAGAAACATATATGCAAAGCATCCAAACAGTACAATTCCCCAATTTTTTGTTCTTCATGTTTAAGTGAACAATGAGCCCCAATGGTTAATCCTTTATCGGTAATTATTTGTAACTTTCGACAAGTAGAACAATGAATGGAACAGGTAGCCGGTTGAAATCAATGTATATATTGCGTCTATATAGTCTAAGAAACATATATGCAAAGCATCCAAACAGTACCATTCGCAATTTTTTTGTTCTTCAAGTTGAAGTGAACAACGAGCCCCATTGTTAATCCTTTAAAGGAAATTATTTGTAAATTTCGACAAGTATTACAATGATTGGAACACGTAGACGGTTGAAATCTTTGTATATATTGCTTACATATAGTCTAAGAAACATGTATGCAAAGCATCCAAACAGTACCATTCGCCAATTTTTTGTTCTTCAAGATTAAGTGAACAGCGAGCCCCATTGATAATCATGAAATGGAAATTATTTGTAATTTTCGACAAGTAGAACAATGAATGGAACAGGTAGACGGATGAAATCTTTGTATATATTGCGTCTATATAATCTAAGAAACATATATGCAAAGCATCCAAACAGTACAATTCCCCAATTTTTTGTTCTTCATGTTTAAGTGAACAATGAGCCCCAATGGTTAATCCTTTATCGGTAATTATTTGTAACTTTCGACAAGTAGAACAATGAATGGAACAGGTAGCCGGTTGAAATCAATGTATATATTGCGTCTATATAGTCTAAGAAACATATATGCAAAGCATCCAAACAGTACCATTCGCAATTTTTTTGTTCTTCAAGTTTAAGTGAACAACGAGCCCCATTGTTAATCCTTTAAAGGAAATTATTTGTAAATTTCGACAAGTAGAACAATGATTGGAACATGTAGACGGTTGAAAGCTTTGTATATATTGCTTACATATAGTCTAAGAAACATGTACGCAAAGCATCCAAACAGTACCATTCGCCAATTTTTTGTTCTTCAAGTTTAAGTGCACAATGAGCCCCAATGGTTAATTCTTTAACGGAAATTATTTGTAATTTTCGACAAGTAGAACAATGAATGGAACAGGTAGACGGTTGAAATCTTTCTATATATTGCTTCTAAATAGTCTAAGAAACACATATGCAAAACATCCAAACAGTACAATTCGCCAATTTTTTGTTCTTCAAGTTTAAGTGAACTACGAGCCCCATTGTTAATCCTTTAAAGGAAATTATTTGTAAATTTCGACAAGTAGAACAATGAATGGATCAGGTAGACGGTTGAAATCATTGTATATATTGCTTCTATATAGCCTACGAAACATATATGCAAAGCATCCAAACAGTACAATTCGCCAATTTTTTGTTCTTCAAGTTTAAGTGAACTACGAGCCCCATTGTTAATTCTTTAACGGAAATTAATTGTAACTTTCTACAAGTAGAACAATGATTGGAACACGCAGACGGTTGAAATCTTTATATATATTACTTCCATATAGTCTAAGAAACATATACGCAAAGCATCCAAACAGTACAATTCGCCAATTTTTTGTTCTTCAAGTTTAAGTGAACAGTGAGCCCCATTGATAATACTTTAACGGAAATTATATGTAACTTGCGACAAGTAGAACAATGATTGGAACACGCAGACGGTTGAAATCTTTGTATATATTGCTTCCATATAGTCTAAAAAACATGTACGCAAAGCATCCAAACAGTACCATTCGCCAATTTTTTGTTCTTCAAGTTTAAGTGAACAATGAGCCCCATTGTTAATCCTTTATCGGAAATTATTTGTAACTTTCGACAAGTAGAACATTGAATGGAACAGGTAGACGGTTGAAATCTTTGTATCTATTGCTTCTATATAGGATAAGAAACATATATGCAAAGCATCCAAACAGTACCATTCGCCACTTTTTTGTTCTTCAAGTTTAAGTAAACTACGATCCCCATTGTTAATCCCTTAACGGAAATTATTTGTGATTTTCGACAAGTAGAACAATGAATGGAACAGGTAGACGGTTGAAATCTTTGTATATATTGCTTCTATATAGTCTAAGAAACATATATGCAAAGCATCCAAACAGTACAATTCGCCAATTTTTTGTTCTTCAAGATTAAGTGAACAGCGAGCCCCATTGATAATCATGAAATGGAAATTATTTGTAACTTTCTACAAGTAGAACAATGAATGGAACAGGTAGACGGTTGAATTCTTTGTATATATTGCTTCTATATAGTCTAAGAAACCTATATGCAAAGCATCTAAACAGTAACAATCGCCAATTTTTTGATCTTCAAGTTTAAGTGAACTACGAGCCCCATTGTTAATCCTTTAAAGGAAATTATTTGTAAATTTCGACAAGTAGAACAATGAATGGAACAGGTAGATTGTTGAAATCATTGTATATGTTGCTTCTATATAGTCTAAGAAACATGTATGCAAAGCATCCAAACAGTACAATTCGCCAATTTTTTGTTCTTCAAGTTTAAGTGAACAATGAGCCCCAATGGTTAATCCGTTTTCGGAAATTATTTGTAACTTTCGACAAGTAGAACAATGAATGGAACAGGTAGACGGTTGAAATCTTTGTATATATTGCTTCTATATAGTCTAAGAGACTTATATTCAAAGCATCTAAACAGTAACATTCGCCAATTTTTTTATCTTCAAGTTTAAGTGAACAATGAAACCCAATGGTTAATCATTTATCCGTAATTATTTGTAACTTTCGACAAGTAGAACAATGAATGGAGCAGGTAGACGGTTGAAATCTTTGTATATATTGCTTCTATATAGTCTAAGAAACATATATGCAAAGCATCCAAACAGTACCATTCGCCAATTATTTCATCATCATGTTTAAGTGAACTACGAGCCCCATTGTTAATACTTTAACGGAAATTATTTGTAACTTCCGACAAGTAGAACAATGAATGGAACAGGTAGACGGTTGAAATCAATGTATATATTGCTTCTATATAGTCTAAGAAACATATATGCAAAGCATCCAAACAGCACCATTCGCCAATTTTTTGTTCTTCAAGTTTAAATGAACAATGAGCCCCATTGTTAATCCTTTATCGGAAATTATTTGTAACTTTCGACAAGTAGAACAATGAATGGAACTGGTAGACGGTTGAAATCATTGTATATATTGCTTCTATATAGTCTAAGAAACATATATGCAAAGCATCCAAACAGTACAATTCGACAATTTTTTGTTCTTCAAGTTTAAGTGAACAATGAGCCCAATTGTTAATCCTTTATCGGTACTTATTTGTAACTCTCGACAAGTAGAACAATGAATGGAACAGGTAAACGGTTGAAATCTTTGTATATATTGCGTCTATATAATCTAAGAAACATATATGCAAAGCATCCAAACAGTACAATTCCCCAATTTTTTGTTCTTCATGTTTAAGTGAACAATGAGCCCCAATGGTTAATCCTTTATCGGTAATTATTTGTAACTTTCGACAAGTAGAACAATGAATGGAACAGGTAGCCGGTTGAAATCAATGTATATATTGCGTCTATATAGTCTAAGAAACATATATGCAAAGCATCCAAACAGTACCATTCGCAATTTTTTTGTTCTTCAAGTTGAAGTGAACAACGAGCCCCATTGTTAATCCTTTAAAGGAAATTATTTGTAAATTTCGACAAGTATTACAATGATTGGAACACGTAGACGGTTGAAATCTTTGTATATATTGCTTACATATAGTCTAAGAAACATGTATGCAAAGCATCCAAACAGTACCATTCGCCAATTTTTTGTTCTTCAAGTTTAAGTGCACAATGAGCCCCAATGGTTAATTCTTTAACGGAAATTATTTGTAATTTTCGACAAGTAGAACAATGAATGGAACAGGTAGACGGTTGAAATCTTTGTATATATTGCGTCTATATAATCTAAGAAACATATATGCAAAGCATCCAAACAGTACAATTCCCCAATTTTTTGTTCTTCATGTTTAAGTGAACAATGAGCCCCAATGGTTAATCCTTTATCGGTAATTATTTGTAACTTTCGACAAGTAGAACAATGAATGGAACAGGTAGCCGGTTGAAATCAATGTATATATTGCGTCTATATAGTCTAAGAAACATATATGCAAAGCATCCAAACAGTACCATTCGCAATTTTTTTGTTCTTCAAGTTTAAGTGAACAACGAGCCCCATTGTTAATCCTTTAAAGGAAATTATTTGTAAATTTCGACAAGTAGAACAATGATTGGAACATGTAGACGGTTGAAAGCTTTGTATATATTGCTTACATATAGTCTAAGAAACATGTACGCAAAGCATCCAAACAGTACCATTCGCCAATTTTTTGTTCTTCAAGTTTAAGTGCACAATGAGCCCCAATGGTTAATTCTTTAACGGAAATTATTTGTAATTTTCGACAAGTAGAACAATGAATGGAACAGGTAGACGGTTGAAATCTTTCTATATATTGCTTCTAAATAGTCTAAGAAACACATATGCAAAACATCCAAACAGTACAATTCGCCAATTTTTTGTTCTTCAAGTTTAAGTGAACTACGAGCCCCATTGTTAATCCTTTAAAGGAAATTATTTGTAAATTTCGACAAGTAGAACAATGAATGGATCAGGTAGACGGTTGAAATCATTGTATATATTGCTTCTATATAGCCTACGAAACATATATGCAAAGCATCCAAACAGTACAATTCGCCAATTTTTTGTTCTTCAAGTTTAAGTGAACTACGAGCCCCATTGTTAATTCTTTAACGGAAATTAATTGTAACTTTCTACAAGTAGAACAATGATTGGAACACGCAGACGGTTGAAATCTTTGTATATATTACTTCCATATAGTCTAAGAAACATATACGCAAAGCATCCAAACAGTACAATTCGCCAATTTTTTGTTCTTCAAGTTTAAGTGAACAGTGAGCCCCATTGATAATACTTTAACGGAAATTATATGTAACTTGCGACAAGTAGAACAATGATTGGAACACGCAGACGGTTGAAATCTTTGTATATATTGCTTCCATATAGTCTAAAAAACATGTACGCAAAGCATCCAAACAGTACCATTCGCCAATTTTTTGTTCTTCAAGTTTAAGTGAACAATGAGCCCCATTGTTAATCCTTTATCGGAAATTATTTGTAACTTTCGACAAGTAGAACATTGAATGGAACAGGTAGACGGTTGAAATCTTTGTATCTATTGCTTCTATATAGGATAAGAAACATATATGCAAAGCATCCAAACAGTACCATTCGCCACTTTTTTGTTCTTCAAGTTTAAGTAAACTACGATCCCCATTGTTAATCCCTTAACGGAAATTATTTGTGATTTTCGACAAGTAGAACAATGAATGGAACAGGTAGACGGTTGAAATCTTTGTATATATTGCTTCTATATAGTCTAAGAAACATATATGCAAAGCATCCAAACAGTACAATTCGCCAATTTTTTGTTCTTCAAGATTAAGTGAACAGCGAGCCCCATTGATAATCATGAAATGGAAATTATTTGTAACTTTCTACAAGTAGAACAATGAATGGAACAGGTAGACGGTTGAATTCTTTGTATATATTGCTTCTATATAGTCTAAGAAACCTATATGCAAAGCATCTAAACAGTAACAATCGCCAATTTTTTGATCTTCAAGTTTAAGTGAACTACGAGCCCCATTGTTAATCCTTTAAAGGAAATTATTTGTAAATTTCGACAAGTAGAACAATGAATGGAACAGGTAGATTGTTGAAATCATTGTATATGTTGCTTCTATATAGTCTAAGAAACATGTATGCAAAGCATCCAAACAGTACAATTCGCCAATTTTTTGTTCTTCAAGTTTAAGTGAACAATGAGCCCCAATGGTTAATCCGTTTTCGGAAATTATTTGTAACTTTCGACAAGTAGAACAATGAATGGAACAGGTAGACGGTTGAAATCTTTGTATATATTGCTTCTATATAGTCTAAGAAACTTATATTCAAAGCATCTAAACAGTAACATTCGCCAATTTTTTTATCTTCAAGTTTAAGTGAACAATGAACCCCAATGGTTAATCATTTATCCGTAATTATTTGTAACTTTCGACAAGTAGAACAATGAATGGAGCAGGTAGACGGTTGAAATCTTTGTATATATTGCTTCTATATAGTCTAAGAAACATATATGCAAAGCATCCAAACAGTACCATTCGCCAATTATTTCATCATCATGTTTAAGTGAACTACGAGCCCCATTGTTAATACTTTAACGGAAATTATTTGTAACTTCCGACAAGTAGAACAATGAATGGAACAGGTAGACGGTTGAAATCAATGTATATATTGCTTCTATATAGTCTAAGAAACATATATGCAAAGCATCCAAACAGCACCATTCGCCAATTTTTTGTTCTTCAAGTTTAAATGAACAATGAGCCCCATTGTTAATCCTTTATCGGAAATTATTTGTAACTTTCGACAAGTAGAACAATGAATGGAACTGGTAGACGGTTGAAATCATTGTATATATTGCTTCTATATAGTCTAAGAAACATATATGCAAAGCATCCAAACAGTACAATTCGACAATTTTTTGTTCTTCAAGTTTAAGTGAACAATGAGCCCAATTGTTAATCCTTTAAAGGAAATTATTTGTAACTTTCGACAAGAAGAACAATGAATGGAACAGGTAGACTGTTGAAATCATTGTATATATTGCTTCTATACAGTCTAAGAAACATATATGCAAAGCATCCAATCAGTACAATTAGCCAATTTTTTGTTCTTCAAGTTTAAGTGAACAATGAGCCCCAATGGACAATCCGTTATCGGAAATTATTTGTAACTTTCGACAAGTAGAACAATGAATGGAACAGGTAGACGGTTGAAATCTTTGTATATACTGCTTCTATATAGTCTAAGAAACATATATGCAAAGCATCCAAACAGTACCATTCGCCAATTTTTTGTTCTTCAAGTTTAAGTGAACTACGAGCCCCATTGTTAATCCTTTAAAGGAAATTATTTGTAAATTTCGACAAGTAGAACAATGAATGGAACAGGTAGATTGTTGAAATCATTGTATATATTGCTTCTATATAGTCTAAGAAACATGTATGCAAAGCATCCAAACAGTACAATTCGCCAATTTTTTGTTCTTCAAGTTTAAGTGAACAATGAGCCCCAATGGTTAATCCGTTTTCGGAAATTATTTGTAACTTTCGACAAGTAGAACAATGAATGGAACAGGTAGACGGTTGAAATCTTTGTATATATTGCTTCTATATAATCTAAGGAACATATATGCAAAGCATCCAAACAGTGCAATTCGCCAATTATTTGATCTTCATGTTTAAGTGAACTACGAGCCCCATTGTTAATACTTTAACGGAAATTATTTGTAACTTTCGAGAAGTAGAACAATGAATGGAACTGGTAGCCGGTTGAAATCAATGTATATATTGCTTCTATATAGTCTAAGAAACATATGTGCAAAGCATCCAAACAGTACCATTCGCCAAGTTTTTGTTCTTCAAGTTTAAGTGAACGACGAGCCCCATTGTTAATCCTTTAAAGGAAATTATTTGTAAATTTCGACAAGTAAAACAATGAATGGAACAGGTAGACGGTTGAAATCTTTGTATATATTGCTTCTATATAATCTAAGAAACATATATGCAAAGCATCCAAACAGTACAATTCGCCAATTTTTTGATCTTCAAGTTTAAGTGAACAGCGAGCCCCATTGATAATCATGAAATGGAAATTATTTGTAACTTTCTACAAGTAGAACAATGAATAGTACAGGTAGACGGGTGAATTCTTTCTATACATTGCTTCTAAATAGTCTAAGAAACATATATGCAAAGCATCCAAACAGTACAATTCGCCAATTTTTTGTTCTTCAAGTTTAAGTGAACAACGAGCCCCAATGGTTAATCCTTTATCGGAAATTATTTGTAATTTTCGACAAGTAGAACAATGAATGGAACAGGTAGACGGTTGAAATCTTTGTATATATTGCTTCTATATAGTCTAAGAAACATATATGCAAAGCATCCAAACAGTACCATTCGCCAATTTTTTGATCTTCAAGTTTAAGTGATCAGCGAGCCCCATTTTTAATACTTTAACGGAAATTATTTGTAACTTGCGAGAAGTAGAACAATGAATGGAACTGGTAGCCGGTTGAAATCAATGTATATATTGCTTCTATATAGTATCGGAAACATATATGCAAAGCATCCAAACAGTACAATTCGCCAATTTTTTGTTCTTCAAGTTTAAGTGAACAATGAGCCCCAATGGTTAATCCGTTATCGGAAATTATTTGTAGCTTTCGACAAGTAGAACAATGAATGGAACAGGTAGACGGTTGAAATCATTGTATATATTGCTTCTATATAATCTAAGAATCATATATGCAAAGCATCCAAACAGTACAATTCGCCAATTATTTCATCTTCAAGTTTAAGTGAACTACGAGCCCCATTGTTAACACTTTAACGGAAATTATTTGTATCTTGCGACAAGTAGAACAATGAGTGGAACAGGTAGACGGTTGAAATCTTTGTATATATTGCTTCCATATAGTCCAAGAAACATGTACGCAAAGCATCCAAACAGTACCATTCGCCAATTTTTTGTTCTTCAAGTTTAAGTGAACAATGAGACCCATTGTTAATCCTTTATCGGAAATTATTTGTAACTTTCGACAAGTAGAACAATGAATGGAACAGGTAGCCGGTTGAAATCAATGTATATATTGCTTCTATATAGTCTAAGAAACATATATGAAAAGCATCCAAACAGTGTCATTCGCCAATTTTTTGTTCTTCAAGTTTAAGTGAACAACAAGCCCCATTGTTAATCCTTTAAAGGAAATTATTTGTAAATTTCGACAAGTAGAACAATGATTGGAACACGTAGATGGTTGAAATCTTTGTATATATTGTTTCCATATAGTCTAAGAAACATGTACGCAAAGTATCCAAACAGCACAATTCGCCAATATTTGTTCTTCAAGTTTAAGTGAACTACGAGCCCCATTGTTAATCCTATAAAGGAAATTATTTGTAAATTTCGATAAGTAGAACAATGAATGGAACAGGTAGACGGTTGAAATCTTTGTATATATTGTTTCTATATAGCCTACGAAACATATATGCAAAGCATCCAAACAGTACAATTCGCCAATTTTTTGTTCTTCAAGTTTAAGTGAACTACGAGCCCCATTGTTAATCCTTTAACGGAAATTAATTGTAACTTTCTACAAGTAGAACAATGATTGGAACACGCAGACGGTTGAAATCTTTGTATATATTGCTTCCATATAGTCTAAGAAACATATATGCAAAGCATCCAAACAGTACCATTCGCCAATTTTTTGTTCTTCAAGTTTAAGTGAACAATGAGCCCCATTGTTAATCCTTTATCGGAAATTATTTGTAACTTTCGACAAGTAGAACATTGAATGGAACAGGTAGACGGTTGAAATCTTCGTATCTATTGCTTCTATATAGGATAAGAAACATATATGCAAAGCATCCAAACAGTACCATTCGCCACTTTTTTGTTCTTCAAGTTTAAGTAAACTACGATCCCCATTGTTAATCCCTTAACGGAAATTATTTGTAATTTTCGACAAGTAGAACAATGAATGGAACAGGTAGACGGTTGAAATCTTTGTATATATTGCTTCTATATAATCTAAGAATCATATATGCAAAGCATCCAAACAGTACAATTCGCCAATTATTTCATCTTCAAGTTTAAGTGAACTACGAGCCCCATTGTTAACACTTTAACGGAAATTATTTGTATCTTGCGACAAGTAGAACAATGAGTGGAACAGGTAGACGGTTGAAATCTTTGTATATATTGCTTCCATATAGTCCAAGAAACATGTACGCAAAGCATCCAAACAGTACCATTCGCCAATTTTTTGTTCTTCAAGTTTAAGTGAACAATGAGACCCATTGTTAATCCTTTATCGGAAATTATTTGTAACTTTCGACAAGTAGAACAATGAATGGAACACGTAGATGGTTGAAATCTTTGTATATATTGTTTCCATATAGTCTAAGAAACATGTACGCAAAGTATCCAAACAGCACAATTCGCCAATATTTGTTCTTCAAGTTTAAGTGAACTACGAGCCCCATTGTTAATCCTATAAAGGAAATTATTTGTAAATTTCGATAAGTAGAACAATGAATGGAACAGGTAGACGGTTGAAATCTTTGTATATATTGTATCTATATAGCCTACGAAACATATATGCAAAGCATCCAAACAGTACAATTCGCCAATTTTTTGTTCTTCAAGTTTAAGTGAACTACGAGCCCCATTGTTAATCCTTTAACGGAAATTAATTGTAACTTTCTACAAGTAGAACAATGATTGGAACACGCAGACGGTTGAAATCTTTGTATATATTGCTTCCATATAGTCTAAGAAACATATATGCAAAGCATCCAAACAGTACCATTCGCCAATTTTTTGTTCTTCAAGTTTAAGTGAACAATGAGCCCCATTGTTAATCCTTTATCGGAAATTATTTGTAACTTTCGACAAGTAGAACATTGAATGGAACAGGTAGACGGTTGAAATCTTTGTATCTATTGCTTCTATATAGGATAAGAAACATATATGCAAAGCATCCAAACAGTACCATTCGCCACTTTTTTGTTCTTCAAGTTTAAGTAAACTACGATCCCCATTGTTAATCCCTTAACGGAAATTATTTGTAATTTTCGACAAGTAGAACAATGAATGGAACAGGTAGACGGTTGAAATCTTTGTATATATTGCTTCTATATAATCTAAGAATCATATATGCAAAGCATCCAAACAGTACAATTCGCCAATTATTTCATCTTCAAGTTTAAGTGAACTACGAGCCCCATTGTTAACACTTTAACGGAAATTATTTGTATCTTGCGACAAGTAGAACAATGAGTGGAACAGGTAGACGGTTGAAATCTTTGTATATATTGCTTCCATATAGTCCAAGAAACATGTACGCAAAGCATCCAAACAGTACCATTCGCCAATTTTTTGTTCTTCAAGTTTAAGTGAACAATGAGACCCATTGTTAATCCTTTATCGGAAATTATTTGTAACTTTCGACAAGTAGAACAATGAATGGAACAGGTAGCCGGTTGAAATCAATGTATATATTGCTTCTATATAGTCTAAGAAACATATATGAAAAGCATCCAAACAGTGTCATTCGCCAATTTTTTGTTCTTCAAGTTTAAGTGAACAACAAGCCCCATTGTTAATCCTTTAAAGGAAATTATTTGTAAATTTCGACAAGTAGAACAATGATTGGAACACGTAGATGGTTGAAATCTTTGTATATATTGTTTCCATATAGTCTAAGAAACATGTACGCAAAGTATCCAAACAGCACAATTCGCCAATATTTGTTCTTCAAGTTTAAGTGAACTACGAGCCCCATTGTTAATCCTATAAAGGAAATTATTTGTAAATTTCGATAAGTAGAACAATGAATGGAACAGGTAGACGGTTGAAATCTTTGTATATATTGTTTCTATATAGCCTACGAAACATATATGCAAAGCATCCAAACAGTACAATTCGCCAATTTTTTGTTCTTCAAGTTTAAGTGAACTACGAGCCCCATTGTTAATCCTTTAACGGAAATTAATTGTAACTTTCTACAAGTAGAACAATGATTGGAAGACGCAGACGGTTGAAATCTTTGTATATATTGCTTCCATATAGTCTAAGAAACATATATGCAAAGCATCCAAACAGTACCATTCGCCAATTTTTTGTTCTTCAAGTTTAAGTGAACAATGAGCCCCATTGTTAATCCTTTATCGGAAATTATTTGTAACTTTCGACAAGTAGAACATTGAATGGAACAGGTAGACGGTTGAAATCTTTGTATCTATTGCTTCTATATAGGATAAGAAACATATATGCAAAGCATCCAAACAGTACCATTCGCCACTTTTTTGTTCTTCAAGTTTAAGTAAACTACGATCCCCATTGTTAATCCCTTAATGGAAATTATTTGTAATTTTCGACAAGTAGAACAATGAATGGAACAGGTAGACGGTTGAAATCTTTGTATATATTGCTTCTATATAATCTAAGAAACATATATGCAAAGCATCCAAACAGTACCATTCGCCAATTTTTTGTTCTTCAAGTTTAAGTGAACTACGAGCCCCATTGTTAATACTTTAACGGAAATTATTTGTAACTTGCGAGAAGTAGAACAATGAATGGAACTGGTAGCCGGTTGAAATCAATGTATATATTGCTTCTATATAGTCTAAGAAACATATATGCAAAGCATCCAAACAGTGTCATTCGCTAATTTTTTGTTCTTCAAGTTTAAGTGAACTACGAGCCCCATTGTTAATCCTTTAAAGGAAATTATTTGTAAATTTCGACAAGTAGAACAATGAATTGAACAGGTAGACTGTTGAAATCATTGTATATATTGCTTCTATATAGTCTAAGAAACATATATGCAAATCATCCAAACAGTACAATTCGCCAATTTCTTGTTCTTCAAGTTTAAGTAAACTACGATTCCCATTGTTAATCCTTTAAAGGAAATTATTTGTAAATTTCGACAAGTAGAACAATGAATTGAACAGGTAGACTGTTGAAATCATTGTATATATTGCTTCTATATAGTCTAAGAAACATATATGCAAAGCATCCAAACAGTACCATTCGCCAATTTTTTGTTCTTCAAGTTTAAGTGAACTACGAGCCCCATTGTTAATCCTTTAAAGGAAATTATTTGTAAATTTCGACAAGTAGAACAATGAATGGAACAGGTAGACTGTTGAAATCATTGTATATATTGCTACTATATAGTCTAAGAAACATATATGCATAGCGTCCAAACAGTACAATTCGCCAATTTTTTGCTCTTCAAGTTTAAGTGAACTACGAGCCCCATTGTTAATTCTTTAAAGGAAATTATTTGTAAATTTCGGCAAGTAGAACAATTAATGGAACAGGTAGACTGTTGAAATCCTTGTATATATTGCTTCTATATAGTCTAAGAAACATATATGCAAAGCATCCAAACAGTACCATTCGCCAATTTTTTGTTCTTCAAGTTTAAGTGAACAACGAGCCCCAATGGTTAATCCTTTATCGGAAATTATTTGTATCTTTCGACAAGTAGAACAATGAATGGAACAGGTAGACGGTTGAAATCTTTGTATATATTGCTTCTATATAGTCTAAGAAACATATATGCAAAGCATCCAAACAGTACAATTCGCCAATTTTTTGTTCTTCAAGTTTAAGTGAACTACGAGCCCAATTGTTAATCCTTTAAAGGAAATTATTTGTAAATATCGACAAGTAGAACAATGAATGGATCATGTAGACGGTTGAAATCATTGTATATATTGCTTCTATATAGTCTACGAAACATATATGCAAAGCATCCAAACAGTACAATTCGACAATTTTTTGTTCTTCAAGTTTAAGTGAACTACGAGCCCCATTGTTAATCCTTTAACGGAAATTAATTGTAACTTTCTACAAGTAGAACAATGATTGGAACACGTAGACGGTTGAAATCTTTGTATATATTGCTTCCATATAGTCTAAGAAACATATATGCAAAGCATCCAAACAGTACCATTCGCCAATTATTTGTCCTTCAAGTTTAAGTGAACAATGAGCCCCATTGTTAATCCTTTATCGGAAATTATTTGTAACTTTCGACAAGTAGAACAATGAATGGAACAGGTAGACGGTTGAAATCTTTGTATATATTGCTTCTATATAGTCTAAGAAACATATATGCAAAGCATCCAAACAGTACCAGTCGCCAATTTCTTGTTCTTCAAGATTAAGTGAACAACGAGCCCCATTGTTAATCCTTTAAAGGAAATTATTTGTTTATTTCGACAAGTACAACAGTGACTGGAACAGGTAGACGGTTGAAATCATTGTATATATTGCTTCTATATAGTCTAAGAAACATATATGCAAAGCATCCAAACAGTACAATTTGCCAATTTATTGTTCTTCAAGTTTAAGTGAATAACGAGCTCCATTTTTAATCCTTTAAAGGCAATTATTTGTAAATTTCGACATGTAGAACAATGAATGGAACACTTAGACGGTTGAAATCATTATATATATTGCTCCTATATAGTCTAAGAAACATATATGCAAAGCATCCAAACAGTACAATTCGCCAATTTTTTGATCTACAAGTTTAAGTGAACTACAAGCCCCATTGTTAATCCTTTAACGGAAATTATTTGTAACTTTCGACAAGAAGAACAATGAATGGAACAGGTAGACTGTTGAAATCATTGTATATATTGCTTCTATACAGTCTAAGAAACATATATGCAAAGCATCCAATCAGTACAATTAGCCAATTTTTTGTTCTTCAAGTTTAAGTGAACAATGAGCCCCAATGGATAATCCGTTATCGGAAATTATTTGTAACTTTCGACAAGTAGAACAATGAATGGAACAGGTAGACGGTTGAAATCTTTGTATATACTGCTTCTATATAGTCTAAGAAACATATATGCAAAGCATCCAAACAGTACCATTCGCCAATTTTTTGTTCTTCATGTTTAAGTGAACTACGAGCCCCATTGATAATCATGAAACGGAAATTATTTGTAACTTTCTACAAGTAGAACAATGAATAGAACAGGTAGACGGTTGAAATCTTTGTATATATTGCTTCTATATAGTATAAGAAACATATATGCAAAGCATCCAAACAGTACAATTCGCCAATTTTTTGTTCTTCAAGTATAAGTGAACTACGAGCCCCATTGATAATCATGAAATGGAAATTATTTGTAACTTTCTACAAGTAGACCAATGAATAGTACAGGTAGACGGGTGAAATCTTTCTATATATTGCATCTAAATAGTCTAAGAAACATATATGCAAAGCATCCAAACAGTACCATTCGCCAATTTTTTGTTCTTCAAGTTTAAGTGAACTACGAGCCCCATTGTTAATCCTTTAAAGGAAATGATTTGTAAATTTCGACAAGTAGAACAATGAATGGAACAGGTAGACTGTTGAAATCATTGTATATATTGCTACTATATAGTCTAAGAAACATATATGCATAGCGTCCAAACAGTACAATTCGCCAATTTTTTGCTCTTCAAGTTTAAGTGAACTACGAGCCCCATTGTTAATTCTTTAAAGGAAATTATTTGTAAATTTCGGCAAGTAGAACAATGAATGGAACAGGTAGACTGTTGAAATCCTTGTATATATTGCTTCTATATAGTCTAAGAAACATATATGCAAAGCATCCAAACAGTACCATTCGCCAATTTTTTGTTCTTCAAGTTTAAGTGAACAACGAGCCCCAATGGTTAATCCTTTATCGGAAATTATTTGTAACTTTCGACAAGTAGAACAATGAATGGAACAGGTAGACAGTTGAAATCTTTGTATATATTGCGTCTATATAGTCTAAGAAATATATATGCAAAGCATCCAAACAGTACCATTCGCCAATTTTTTGTTCTTCAAGTTTAAGTGAACTACGAGCCCCATTGTTAATCCTTTAAAGGAAATTATTTGTAAATTTCGACAAGTAGAACAATGATTGGAGCACGTAGACGGTTGAAATCTTTGTATATATTGCTTCCATATAGTCTAAGAAACATATACGCAAAGCATCCAAACAGGACCATTCGCCAATTTTTTGTTCTTCAAGTTTATGTGAACAATGAGCCCCAATGGTTAATCCTTTATCGGAAATTATTTATAATTTTCGACAAGTAGAACAATGAATGGAACAGGTAGACGGTTGAAATCAATGTATATATTGCTTCTATAAAGTCTAAGAAACATATATGCAAAGCATCCAAACAGTACCATTCGGCAATTTTTTGTTCTTCAAGTTTAAGTGAACTACGAGCCCCATTCTTAATCATTTATAGGAAATTATTTGTAAATTTCGACAAGTAGAACAATGCTTGGAACACGTAGACGGATGAAATCTTTGTATATATTGCTTCCATATAGTCTAAGAAACATATATGCAAAGCATCCAGACAGTACCATTCGCCAATTTTTTGTTCTTCAAGTTTAAGTGAACAACGAGCCCCAATGGTTAATCCTTTATCGGAAATTACTTGTAATTTTCGACAAGTAGAACAATGATTGGAACAGGTAGACGGTTGAAATCTTTGTATATATTGCGTCTATATAATCTAAGAAACATATATGCAAAGCATCTAAACAGTACAATTCGCCAATTTATTGTTCTTCAAGTTTAAGTGAACAACGAGCCACATTGTTAATCCTTTATCGGAAATTATTTGTAACTTTCGACAAGTAGAACAATGAATGGAACAGGTAGACGGTTGAAATCTTTGTATATATTGCTTCTATATAGTCTAAGAAACATATATGCAAAGCATCCAAACAGTACCATTCGCCAATTTTTTGTTCTTCAAGTTTAAGTGAACTACGAGCCCCATTGTTAATCCTTTAAAGGAAATTATTTGTAAATTTCGACAAGTAGAACAATGAATGGAACAGGTAGACTGTTGAAATCATTGTATATATTGCTACTATATAGTCTAAGAAACATATATGCATAGCGTCCAAACAGTACAATTCGCCAATTTTTTGCTCTTCAAGTTTAAGTGAACTACGAGCCCCATTGTTAATTCTTTAAAGGAAATTATTTGTAAATTTCGGCAAGTAGAACAATTAATGGAACAGGTAGACTGTTGAAATCCTTGTATATATTGCTTCTATATAGTCTAAGAAACATATATGCAAAGCATCCAAACAGTACCATTCGCCAATTTTTTGTTCTTCAAGTTTAAGTGAACAACGAGCCCCAATGGTTAATCCTTTATCGGAAATTATTTGTATCTTTCGACAAGTAGAACAATGAATGGAACAGGTAGACGGTTGAAATCTTTGTATATATTGCTTCTATATAGTCTAAGAAACATATATGCAAAGCATCCAAACAGTACAATTCGCCAATTTTTTGTTCTTCAAGTTTAAGTGAACTACGAGCCCAATTGTTAATCCTTTAAAGGAAATTATTTGTAAATATCGACAAGTAGAACAATGAATGGATCATGTAGACGGTTGAAATCATTGTATATATTGCTTCTATATAGTCTACGAAACATATATGCAAAGCATCCAAACAGTACAATTCGACAATTTTTTGTTCTTCAAGTTTAAGTGAACTACGAGCCCCATTGTTAATCCTTTAACGGAAATTAATTGTAACTTTCTACAAGTAGAACAATGATTGGAACACGTAGACGGTTGAAATCTTTGTATATATTGCTTCCATATAGTCTAAGAAACATATATGCAAAGCATCCAAACAGTACCATTCGCCAATTATTTGTCCTTCAAGTTTAAGTGAACAATGAGCCCCATTGTTAATCCTTTATCGGAAATTATTTGTAACTTTCGACAAGTAGAACAATGAATGGAACAGGTAGACGGTTGAAATCTTTGTATATATTGCTTCTATATAGTCTAAGAAACATATATGCAAAGCATCCAAACAGTACCAGTCGCCAATTTCTTGTTCTTCAAGATTAAGTGAACAACGAGCCCCATTGTTAATCCTTTAAAGGAAATTATTTGTTTATTTCGACAAGTACAACAGTGACTGGAACAGGTAGACGGTTGAAATCATTGTATATATTGCTTCTATATAGTCTAAGAAACATATATGCAAAGCATCCAAACAGTACAATTTGCCAATTTATTGTTCTTCAAGTTTAAGTGAATAACGAGCTCCATTTTTAATCCTTTAAAGGCAATTATTTGTAAATTTCGACATGTAGAACAATGAATGGAACACTTAGACGGTTGAAATCATTATATATATTGCTCCTATATAGTCTAAGAAACATATATGCAAAGCATCCAAACAGTACAATTCGCCAATTTTTTGATCTACAAGTTTAAGTGAACTACAAGCCCCATTGTTAATCCTTTAACGGAAATTATTTGTAACTTTCGACAAGTAGAACAATAAATGGAACAGGTAGACGGTTGAAATCTTTGTATATATTGCTTCTATATAGTCTGAAAAACATATATGCAAAGCATCCAAATAGTACAATTCGCCAATTTTTTGTTCTTCAAGTTTAAGTGAACAATGAGCCCCATTGTTAATCCTTTAAAGGAAATTATTTGTAAATTTCGACGAGTAGAACAATGATTGGCACACGTAGACGGTTGAAATATTTCTATATATTGCTTCTAAATAGTCTAAGAAACATATATGCAAAGCATCCAAACAGTACAATTCGCCAATTTTTTGTTCTTCAAGTTTAAGTGAACTACGAGCCCCATTGTTAATCCTTTAAAGGATATTATTTGTAAATTTCGACAAGTAGAACAATGAATGGATCAGATAGACGGTTGAAATCATTGTATAGATTGCTTCTATATAGTCTAAGAAACATATATGCAAAGTATCCAAACAGTACAATTCGCCAATTTTTTGTTCTTCAAGTATAAGTGAACAATGAGCCCCAATGGTTAATCCTTTATCGGAAATTATTTGTAACTTTCGACAAGTAGAACAATGAATGGAACAGGTAGACGGTTGAGATCTTTCCATATGTTGTTTCTATATAGTCTAAGAAACATATATGCAAAGAATCCAAACAGTACAATTCGCCAATTTTTTGTTCTTCAAGTATAAGTGAACAATGAGCCCCAAAGGTTAATCCTTTATCGGAAATTATTTGTAACTTTCGTCAAGTAGAACAATGAATGGAACAGGTAGACGGTTGAAATCTTTGTATATATTGCTTCTATATAGTCTAAGAAATATATATGCAAAGCATCTAAACAGTAACAATCGCCAATTTTTTGATCTTCAAGTTTAAGTGAACAGCGAGCCCCATTGATAATCATGAAATGGAAATTATTTGTAACTTTCTACAAGTAGAACAATGAATAGTACAGGTAGACAGGTGAAATCTTTCTGTATATTGCTTCTAAATAGTCTAAGAGACATATATGCAAAGCATCCAAACAGTACAATTCGCCAATTTTTTGTTCTTCAAGTATAAGTGAACAATGAGCCCCAATGGTTAATCCTTTATCGGAAATTATTTGTAACTTTCGACAAGTAGAACAATGAATGGAACAGGTAGACGGTTGAGATCTTTGTATATATTGCTTCTATATAGTCTAAGAAACATATATGCAAAGCATCCAAACAGTACCAGTCGCCAATTTCTTGTTCTTCAAGTTTAAGTGAACAACGAGCCCCATTGTTAATCCTTTAAAGGAAATTATTTGTAACTTTCGACAAGTAGAACAAGGAATGGAACAGATAGACGGGTGAAATCTTTCTATATATTGCTTCTATATAGTTTAAGAAACATATGTGCAAAGCATCCAAACAGTACAAGTCGCCAATTCATTGTTCTTCAAGTTTAAGTGAACAACGAGCCCCATTGTTAATCCTTTAAAGGAAATTATTTGTATATTTCGACAAGTACAACAGTGACTGGAACAGGTAGACGGTTGATATCATTGTATATATTGCTTCTATATAGTCTAAGAAACATATATGCAAAGCATCCAAACAGTACAATTTGCCAATTTATTGTTCTTCAAGTTTAAGTGAATAACGAGCTCCATTTTTAATCCTTTAAAGGCAATTATTTGTAAATTTCGACATGTAGAACAACGAATGGAACACTTAGACGGTTGAAATCATTGTATATATTGCTCTTATATAGTCTAAGAAACATATATGCAAAGCATCCAAACAGTACAATTCGCCAATTTTTTGATCTACAAGTTTAAGTGAACTACAAGCCCTATTGTTAATCCTTTAACGGAAATTATTTGTAACTTTCGACAAGTAGAACAATGAATGGAACAGGTAGACGGTTGAAATCTTTGTATATATTGCTTCTATATAGTCTGAAAAACATATATGCAAAGCATCCAAACAGTACAATTCGCCAATTTTTGTTCTTCAAGTTTAAGTGAACAATGAGCCCCATTGTTAATCCTTTAAAGGAAATTATTTGTAAATTTCGACGAGTAGAACAATGATTGGCAGACGTAGACGGTTGAAATATTTCTATATATTGCTTCTAAATAGTCTAAGAAACATATATGCAAAGCATCCAAACAGTACAATTCGCCAATTTTTTGTTCTTCAAGTTTAAGTGAACTACGAGCCCCATTGTTAATCCTTTAAAGGATATTATTTGTAAATTTCGACAAGTAGAACAATGAATAGAACTAGTAGACGGTTGAAATCTTTGTATATGTTGCTTCTATATAGTCTAAGAAACATATATGCAAAGCATCCAAACAGTACAAATCGCCAATTTATTGTTCTTCAAGTTTAAGTGAACAACGAGCCCCAATGGTTAATCCTTTATCGGAAATTATTTGTAACTTTCGACAAGTAGAACAATGAATGGAACAGGTAGACGGTTGAAATCAATGTATATATTGCTTCCATATAGTCTAAGAAACATATATGCAAAGCATACAAACAGTACCATTCGCCAATTTTTGTTCTTCAGGTTTAAGTGAACAACGAGCCCCATTGTTAATACTTTAACGGAAATTATTTGTAACTTCCGACAAGTAGAACAATGAATGGAACAGGTAGACGTTGAAATCAATGTATATATTGCTTCTATATAGTCTAAGAAACATATATGCAAAGCATCCAAACAGTACAATTCGACAATTTTTTGTTCTTCAAGTTTAGTGAACAATGAGCCCCAATGGTCAATCCTTTAAAGGAAATTATTTGTAAATTTCGGCAAGTAGAACAATGAATGGAATAGGTAGACGGTTGAAATCTTTGTATACGTTGCTATTATATAGTCTAAGAAACCTATATGAAAAGCATCTAAACAGTAACAATCGCCAATTTTTTGATCTTCAAGTTTAAGTGAACAGCGAGCCCCATTGATAATCCTTTAAAGGAAATTATTTGTAAATTTCGACAAGTAGAACAATGAATGGAACAGATAGACTGTTGAAATCATTGTATATATTGATTCTGTATAGTCTAAGAAACATATATGCATAGCGTCCAAACAGTACAATTCGCCAATTTTTTGCTCTTCAAGTTTAAGTGAACAATGAGCCCCATTGTTAATACTTTATCGGAAATTATTTGTAACTTTCGACAAGTAGAACATTGAATGGAACAGGTAGACGGTTGAAATCTTTGTATCTGTTGCTTCTATATAGTATAAGAAACATATATGCAAAGCATCCAAACAGTACCATTCGCCAATTTTTTGTTCTTCAAGTTTAAGTGAACTGCGAGCTCCATTGTTAATCCTTTAAAGGAAATTATTTCTAATTTTCGACAAGTAGAACAATGAATGGAACAGGTAGACTGTTGAAATCATTGCATATATTGCTTCTATATAGTCTAAGAAACATTTGTGCAAAGCATCCAAACAGTACAATTCGCCAATTTTTTGTTCTTCAAGTTTAAGTGAACAATGAGCCCCATTGTTAATCCTTTATCGGAAATTATTTGTAATTTTAAACAAGTAGAACAATTAATGGAACGGGTAGACGGTTGAAATCTTTGTATATATTGCTTCTATATAGACTAAGAAACATATATGCAAAGCATCCAAACAGTACAATTCGCCAATTTTTTGATCTTCAAGTTTAAGTGAACAGCGAGCCCCATTGATAATCCTTTAAAGGAAATTATTTGTAAATTTCGTCAAGTAGAACAATGAATGGAACAGATAGACTGTTGAAATCATTGTATATATTGATTCTGTATAGTCTAAGAAACATATATGCATAGCGTCCAAACAGTACAATTCGCCAATTTTTTGCTCTTCAAGTTTAAGTGAACTACGAGCCCCATTGTTAATCCTTTAAAGGAAATTATTTGTAAATTTCGGCAAGTAGAACACTGAATGGAATAGGTAGACGGTTGAAATCTTTGTATATATTGCTTCTATATAATCTAAGAAACATATATGCAAAGCATCCAAACAGTACCATTCGCCAATTTTTTGTTCTTCAGGTTTAAGTGAACAACGAGCCCCATTGATAATCATGAAACGGAAATTATTTGTAACTTTCTACAAGTAGAACATTGAATAGAACAGGTAGACGGTTGAAATCTTTGTATATGTTGCTTCTATATAGTCTAAGAAACCTATATGAAAAGCATCTAAAAAGTAACAATCGCCAATTTTTTGATCTTCAAGTTTAAGTGAACAGCGAGCCCCATTGATAATCATGAAATGGAAATTATTTGTAACTTTCTACAAGTAGAACAATGAATAGTACCGGTAGTCGGGTGAAATCTTTCAATATATTGCTTCTAAATAGTCTAAGAAACTTATATGCAAAGCATCCAAACAGTACAATTCGCCAATTTTTTGTTCTTCAAGTTTAAGTGAACTACGAGCCCCATTGTTAATCCTTTAAAGGAAATTATTTGTAAATTTCGACAAGTAGAACAATGAATGTATCATGTAGACGGTTGAAATCATTGTATATATTGCTTCTATATAGTCTAAGAAACATATATGCAAAGCATCCAAACAGTACAATTAGCCAATTTTTTGTTCTTCAAGTTTAAGTGAACAATGAGCCCCAATGGATAATCCGTTATCGGAAATTATTTGTAACTTTCGACAAGTAGAACAATGAATGGAACAGGTAGACGGTTGAAATCTTTGTCTATACTGCTTCTATATAGTCTAAGAAACATATATGCAAAGCATCTAAACAGTACAATTCGCCAATTTTTTGTTCTTCAAGTTTAAGTAAACTACGATTCCCATTGTTAATCCTTTAAAGGAAATTATTTGTAACTTTCGACAAGAAGAACAATGAATGGAACAGGTAGACTGTTGAAATCATTGTATATATTGCTTCTATACAGTCTAAGAAACATATATGCAAAGCATCCAAACAGTACAATTAGCCAATTTTTTGTTCTTCAAGTTTAAGTGAACAATGAGCCCCAATGGATAATCCGTTATCGGAAATTATTTGTAACTTTCGACAAGTAGAACAATGAATGGAACAGGTAGACGGTTGAAATCTTTGT
Organism: Cerceris ruficornis; assembly: GCA_963989415.1. Classification (NCBI taxonomy): domain Eukaryota; kingdom Metazoa; phylum Arthropoda; class Insecta; order Hymenoptera; family Crabronidae; genus Cerceris; species Cerceris ruficornis. The sequence goes on along the minus strand of CAXDIW010000337.1, from coordinate 34,493 downwards.
ATATACTGCTTCTATATAGTCTAAGAAACATATATGCAAAGCATCCAAACAGTACCATTCGCCAATTTTTTGTTCTTCAAGTTTAAGTGAACTACGAGCCCCATTGATAATCATGAAATGGAAATTATTTGTAACTTTCTACAAGTAGAACAATGAATAGAACAGGTAGACGGTTGAAATCTTTGTATATATTGCTTCTATATAGTATAAGAAACATATATGCAAAGCATCCAAACAGTACAATTCGCCAATTTTTTGTTCTTCAAGTATAAGTGAACTACGAGCCCCATTGATAATCATGAAATGGAAATTATTTGTAACTTTCTACGAGTAGAACAATGAATAGTACAGGTAGACGGGTGAAATCTTTCTATATATTGCATCTAAATAGTCTAAGAAACATATATGCAAAGCATCCAAACAGTACCATTCGCCAATTTTTTGTTCTTCAAGTTTAAGTGAACTACGAGCCCCATTGTTAATCCTTTAAAGGAAATTATTTGTAAATTTCGACAAGTAGAACAATGAATTGAACAGGTAGACTGTTGAAATCATTGTATATATTGCTTCTATATAGTCTAAGAAACATATATGCAAATCATCCAAACAGTACAATTCGCCAATTTCTTGTTCTTCAAGTTTAAGTAAACTACGATTCCCATTGTTAATCCTTTAAAGGAAATTATTTGTAAATTTCGACAAGTAGAACAATGAATTGAACAGGTAGACTGTTGAAATCATTGTATATATTGCTTCTATATAGTCTAAGAAACATATATGCAAATCATCCAAACAGTACAATTCGCCAATTTCTTGTTCTTCAAGTTTAAGTAAACTACGATTCCCATTGTTAATCCCTTAACGGAAATTATTTCTAACTTTCGACAAGTAGAACAATGAATGGAACAGGTATACGGTTGAAATCATTGTATATATTGCTTCTATATAGTCTAAGAAACATATATGCAAAGCATCTAACCAGTACAATTCGCCAATTTTTTGTTCTTCAAGTTTTAGTGAACAATGAGCCCCAATGGTTAATCCTTTATCGGAAATTATTTGTAATTTTCGACAAGTAGAACAACGAATAGAACAGGTAGACGGTTGAAATCATTGTATATATTGCTTCTATATAGTCTAAGAAACATATATGCAAAGCATCCAAACAGTACAATTCGCCAATTTTTTGTTCTTCAAGTTTAAGTGAACAATGAGCCCCAATGGTTAATCCGTTATCGGAAATTATTTGTAACTTGCGACAAGTAGAACAATGAGTGGAACAGTTAGACGGTTGAAATCAATGTATATATTGCTTCTATATAGTCTAAGAAACATATATGCAAAGCATCCAAACAGTACCATTCGCCAATTTTTTGATCTTCAAGTTTAAGTGAACTACGAGCCCCATTGTTAATCCTTTAAAGGAAATTATTTGTAAATTTCGACAAGTATAACAATGAATGGAACAGGTAGACGGTTGAAATCAATGTATATATTGCTTCTATATAGTCTAAGAAACCTATATGCAAAGCATCCAAACAGTACAATTCGCCAATTTTTTGTTCTTCAAGTTTAAGTGAACAATGAGCCCCAATGGTTAATCCGTTATCGGAAATTATTTGTAACTTGCGACAAGTAGAACAATGAGTGGAACAGTTAGACGGTTGAAATCAATGTATATATTGCTTCTATATAGTCTAAGAAACATATATGCAAAGCATCCAAACAGTACCATTCGCCAATTTTTTGATCTTCAAGTTTAAGTGAAGTACGAGCCCCATTGTTAATCCTTTAAAGGAAATTATTTGTAAATTTCGACAAGTATAACAATGAATGGAACAGGTAGACGGTTGAAATCTTTGTATATACTGCTTCTATATAGTCTAAGAAACATATATGCAAAGCATCCAAACAGTACCATTCGCCAATTTTTTGTTCTTCAAGTTTAAGTGAACTACGAGCCCCATTGATAATCATGAAATGGAAATTATTTGTAACTTTCTACAAGTAGAACAATGAATAGAACAGGTAGACGGTTGAAATCTTTGTATATATTGCTTCTATATAGTATAAGAAACATATATGCAAAGCATCCAAACAGTACAATTCGCCAATTTTTTGTTCTTCAAGTATAAGTGAACTACGAGCCCCATTGATAATCATGAAATGGAAATTATTTGTAACTTTCTACGAGTAGAACAATGAATAGTACAGGTAGACGGGTGAAATCTTTCTATATATTGCATCTAAATAGTCTAAGAAACATATATGCAAAGCATCCAAACAGTACCATTCGCCAATTTTTTGTTCTTCAAGTTTAAGTGAACTACGAGCCCCATTGTTAATCCTTTAAAGGAAATTATTTGTAAATTTCGACAAGTAGAACAATGAATTGAACAGGTAGACTGTTGAAATCATTGTATATATTGCTTCTATATAGTCTAAGAAACATATATGCAAATCATCCAAACAGTACAATTCGCCAATTTCTTGTTCTTCAAGTTTAAGTAAACTACGATTCCCATTGTTAATCCTTTAAAGGAAATTATTTGTAAATTTCGACAAGTAGAACAATGAATTGAACAGGTAGACTGTTGAAATCATTGTATATATTGCTTCTATATAGTCTAAGAAACATATATGCAAAGCATCCAAACAGTACCATTCGCCAATTTTTTGTTCTTCAAGTTTAAGTGAACTACGAGCCCCATTGTTAATCCTTTAAAGGAAATTATTTGTAAATTTCGACAAGTAGAACAATGAATGGAACAGGTAGACTGTTGAAATCATTGTATATATTGCTACTATATAGTCTAAGAAACATATATGCATAGCGTCCAAACAGTACAATTCGCCAATTTTTTGCTCTTCAAGTTTAAGTGAACTACGAGCCCCATTGTTAATTCTTTAAAGGAAATTATTTGTAAATTTCGGCAAGTAGAACAATTAATGGAACAGGTAGACTGTTGAAATCCTTGTATATATTGCTTCTATATAGTCTAAGAAACATATATGCAAAGCATCCAAACAGTACCATTCGCCAATTTTTTGTTCTTCAAGTTTAAGTGAACAACGAGCCCCAATGGTTAATCCTTTATCGGAAATTATTTGTATCTTTCGACAAGTAGAACAATGAATGGAACAGGTAGACGGTTGAAATCTTTGTATATATTGCTTCTATATAGTCTAAGAAACATATATGCAAAGCATCCAAACAGTACAATTCGCCAATTTTTTGTTCTTCAAGTTTAAGTGAACTACGAGCCCAATTGTTAATCCTTTAAAGGAAATTATTTGTAAATATCGACAAGTAGAACAATGAATGGATCATGTAGACGGTTGAAATCATTGTATATATTGCTTCTATATAGTCTACGAAACATATATGCAAAGCATCCAAACAGTACAATTCGACAATTTTTTGTTCTTCAAGTTTAAGTGAACTACGAGCCCCATTGTTAATCCTTTAACGGAAATTAATTGTAACTTTCTACAAGTAGAACAATGATTGGAACACGTAGACGGTTGAAATCTTTGTATATATTGCTTCCATATAGTCTAAGAAACATATATGCAAAGCATCCAAACAGTACCATTCGCCAATTATTTGTCCTTCAAGTTTAAGTGAACAATGAGCCCCATTGTTAATCCTTTATCGGAAATTATTTGTAACTTTCGACAAGTAGAACAATGAATGGAACAGGTAGACGGTTGAAATCTTTGTATATATTGCTTCTATATAGTCTAAGAAACATATATGCAAAGCATCCAAACAGTACCAGTCGCCAATTTCTTGTTCTTCAAGATTAAGTGAACAACGAGCCCCATTGTTAATCCTTTAAAGGAAATTATTTGTTTATTTCGACAAGTACAACAGTGACTGGAACAGGTAGACGGTTGAAATCATTGTATATATTGCTTCTATATAGTCTAAGAAACATATATGCAAAGCATCCAAACAGTACAATTTGCCAATTTATTGTTCTTCAAGTTTAAGTGAATAACGAGCTCCATTTTTAATCCTTTAAAGGCAATTATTTGTAAATTTCGACATGTAGAACAATGAATGGAACACTTAGACGGTTGAAATCATTATATATATTGCTCCTATATAGTCTAAGAAACATATATGCAAAGCATCCAAACAGTACAATTCGCCAATTTTTTGATCTACAAGTTTAAGTGAACTACAAGCCCCATTGTTAATCCTTTAACGGAAATTATTTGTAACTTTCGACAAGAAGAACAATGAATGGAACAGGTAGACTGTTGAAATCATTGTATATATTGCTTCTATACAGTCTAAGAAACATATATGCAAAGCATCCAATCAGTACAATTAGCCAATTTTTTGTTCTTCAAGTTTAAGTGAACAATGAGCCCCAATGGATAATCCGTTATCGGAAATTATTTGTAACTTTCGACAAGTAGAACAATGAATGGAACAGGTAGACGGTTGAAATCTTTGTATATACTGCTTCTATATAGTCTAAGAAACATATATGCAAAGCATCCAAACAGTACCATTCGCCAATTTTTTGTTCTTCATGTTTAAGTGAACTACGAGCCCCATTGATAATCATGAAACGGAAATTATTTGTAACTTTCTACAAGTAGAACAATGAATAGAACAGGTAGACGGTTGAAATCTTTGTATATATTGCTTCTATATAGTATAAGAAACATATATGCAAAGCATCCAAACAGTACAATTCGCCAATTTTTTGTTCTTCAAGTATAAGTGAACTACGAGCCCCATTGATAATCATGAAATGGAAATTATTTGTAACTTTCTACAAGTAGACCAATGAATAGTACAGGTAGACGGGTGAAATCTTTCTATATATTGCATCTAAATAGTCTAAGAAACATATATGCAAAGCATCCAAACAGTACCATTCGCCAATTTTTTGTTCTTCAAGTTTAAGTGAACTACGAGCCCCATTGTTAATCCTTTAAAGGAAATGATTTGTAAATTTCGACAAGTAGAACAATGAATGGAACAGGTAGACTGTTGAAATCATTGTATATATTGCTACTATATAGTCTAAGAAACATATATGCATAGCGTCCAAACAGTACAATTCGCCAATTTTTTGCTCTTCAAGTTTAAGTGAACTACGAGCCCCATTGTTAATTCTTTAAAGGAAATTATTTGTAAATTTCGGCAAGTAGAACAATGAATGGAACAGGTAGACTGTTGAAATCCTTGTATATATTGCTTCTATATAGTCTAAGAAACATATATGCAAAGCATCCAAACAGTACCATTCGCCAATTTTTTGTTCTTCAAGTTTAAGTGAACAACGAGCCCCAATGGTTAATCCTTTATCGGAAATTATTTGTAACTTTCGACAAGTAGAACAATGAATGGAACAGGTAGACAGTTGAAATCTTTGTATATATTGCGTCTATATAGTCTAAGAAATATATATGCAAAGCATCCAAACAGTACCATTCGCCAATTTTTTGTTCTTCAAGTTTAAGTGAACTACGAGCCCCATTGTTAATCTTTTAAAGGAAATTATTTGTAAATTTCGACAAGTAGAACAATGATTGGAGCACGTAGACGGTTGAAATCTTTGTATATATTGCTTCCATATAGTCTAAGAAACATATACGCAAAGCATCCAAACAGGACCATTCGCCAATTTTTTGTTCTTCAAGTTTATGTGAACAATGAGCCCCAATGGTTAATCCTTTATCGGAAATTATTTATAATTTTCGACAAGTAGAACAATGAATGGAACAGGTAGACGGTTGAAATCAATGTATATATTGCTTCTATAAAGTCTAAGAAACATATATGCAAAGCATCCAAACAGTACCATTCGGCAATTTTTTGTTCTTCAAGTTTAAGTGAACTACGAGCCCCATTCTTAATCATTTATAGGAAATTATTTGTAAATTTCGACAAGTAGAACAATGCTTGGAACACGTAGACGGATGAAATCTTTGTATATATTGCTTCCATATAGTCTAAGAAACATATATGCAAAGCATCCAGACAGTACCATTCGCCAATTTTTTGTTCTTCAAGTTTAAGTGAACAACGAGCCCCAATGGTTAATCCTTTATCGGAAATTACTTGTAATTTTCGACAAGTAGAACAATGATTGGAACAGGTAGACGGTTGAAATCTTTGTATATATTGCGTCTATATAATCTAAGAAACATATATGCAAAGCATCTAAACAGTACAATTCGCCAATTTATTGTTCTTCAAGTTTAAGTGAACAACGAGCCACATTGTTAATCCTTTATCGGAAATTATTTGTAACTTTCGACAAGTAGAACAATGAATGGAACAGGTAGACGGTTGAAATCTTTGTATATATTGCTTCTATATAGTCTAAGAAACATATATGCAAAGCATCCAAACAGTACCATTCGCCAATTTTTTGTTCTTCAAGTTTAAGTGAACTACGAGCCCCATTGTTAATCCTTTAAAGGAAATTATTTGTAAATTTCGACAAGTAGAACAATGAATGGAACAGGTAGACTGTTGAAATCATTGTATATATTGCTACTATATAGTCTAAGAAACATATATGCATAGCGTCCAAACAGTACAATTCGCCAATTTTTTGCTCTTCAAGTTTAAGTGAACTACGAGCCCCATTGTTAATTCTTTAAAGGAAATTATTTGTAAATTTCGGCAAGTAGAACAATTAATGGAACAGGTAGACTGTTGAAATCCTTGTATATATTGCTTCTATATAGTCTAAGAAACATATATGCAAAGCATCCAAACAGTACCATTCGCCAATTTTTTGTTCTTCAAGTTTAAGTGAACAACGAGCCCCAATGGTTAATCCTTTATCGGAAATTATTTGTATCTTTCGACAAGTAGAACAATGAATGGAACAGGTAGACGGTTGAAATCTTTGTATATATTGCTTCTATATAGTCTAAGAAACATATATGCAAAGCATCCAAACAGTACAATTCGCCAATTTTTTGTTCTTCAAGTTTAAGTGAACTACGAGCCCAATTGTTAATCCTTTAAAGGAAATTATTTGTAAATATCGACAAGTAGAACAATGAATGGATCATGTAGACGGTTGAAATCATTGTATATATTGCTTCTATATAGTCTACGAAACATATATGCAAAGCATCCAAACAGTACAATTCGACAATTTTTTGTTCTTCAAGTTTAAGTGAACTACGAGCCCCATTGTTAATCCTTTAACGGAAATTAATTGTAACTTTCTACAAGTAGAACAATGATTGGAACACGTAGACGGTTGAAATCTTTGTATATATTGCTTCCATATAGTCTAAGAAACATATATGCAAAGCATCCAAACAGTACCATTCGCCAATTATTTGTCCTTCAAGTTTAAGTGAACAATGAGCCCCATTGTTAATCCTTTATCGGAAATTATTTGTAACTTTCGACAAGTAGAACAATGAATGGAACAGGTAGACGGTTGAAATCTTTGTATATATTGCTTCTATATAGTCTAAGAAACATATATGCAAAGCATCCAAACAGTACCAGTCGCCAATTTCTTGTTCTTCAAGATTAAGTGAACAACGAGCCCCATTGTTAATCCTTTAAAGGAAATTATTTGTTTATTTCGACAAGTACAACAGTGACTGGAACAGGTAGACGGTTGAAATCATTGTATATATTGCTTCTATATAGTCTAAGAAACATATATGCAAAGCATCCAAACAGTACAATTTGCCAATTTATTGTTCTTCAAGTTTAAGTGAATAACGAGCTCCATTTTTAATCCTTTAAAGGCAATTATTTGTAAATTTCGACATGTAGAACAATGAATGGAACACTTAGACGGTTGAAATCATTATATATATTGCTCCTATATAGTCTAAGAAACATATATGCAAAGCATCCAAACAGTACAATTCGCCAATTTTTTGATCTACAAGTTTAAGTGAACTACAAGCCCCATTGTTAATCCTTTAACGGAAATTATTTGTAACTTTCGACAAGTAGAACAATAAATGGAACAGGTAGACGGTTGAAATCTTTGTATATATTGCTTCTATATAGTCTGAAAAACATATATGCAAAGCATCCAAATAGTACAATTCGCCAATTTTTTGTTCTTCAAGTTTAAGTGAACAATGAGCCCCATTGTTAATCCTTTAAAGGAAATTATTTGTAAATTTCGACGAGTAGAACAATGATTGGCACACGTAGACGGTTGAAATATTTCTATATATTGCTTCTAAATAGTCTAAGAAACATATATGCAAAGCATCCAAACAGTACAATTCGCCAATTTTTTGTTCTTCAAGTTTAAGTGAACTACGAGCCCCATTGTTAATCCTTTAAAGGATATTATTTGTAAATTTCGACAAGTAGAACAATGAATGGAACAGATAGACGGTTGAAATCATTGTATAGATTGCTTCTATATAGTCTAAGAAACATATATGCAAAGTATCCAAACAGTACAATTCGCCAATTTTTTGTTCTTCAAGTATAAGTGAACAATGAGCCCCAATGGTTAATCCTTTATCGGAAATTATTTGTAACTTTCGACAAGTAGAACAATGAATGGAACAGGTAGACGGTTGAGATCTTTCCATATGTTGTTTCTATATAGTCTAAGAAACATATATGCAAAGAATCCAAACAGTACAATTCGCCAATTTTTTGTTCTTCAAGTATAAGTGAACAATGAGCCCCAAAGGTTAATCCTTTATCGGAAATTATTTGTAACTTTCGTCAAGTAGAACAATGAATGGAACAGGTAGACGGTTGAAATCTTTGTATATATTGCTTCTATATAGTCTAAGAAATATATATGCAAAGCATCTAAACAGTAACAATCGCCAATTTTTTGATCTTCAAGTTTAAGTGAACAGCGAGCCCCATTGATAATCATGAAATGGAAATTATTTGTAACTTTCTACAAGTAGAACAATGAATAGTACAGGTAGACAGGTGAAATCTTTCTGTATATTGCTTCTAAATAGTCTAAGAGACATATATGCAAAGCATCCAAACAGTACAATTCGCCAATTTTTTGTTCTTCAAGTATAAGTGAACAATGAGCCCCAATGGTTAATCCTTTATCGGAAATTATTTGTAACTTTCGACAAGTAGAACAATGAATGGAACAGGTAGACGGTTGAGATCTTTGTATATATTGCTTCTATATAGTCTAAGAAACATATATGCAAAGCATCCAAACAGTACCAGTCGCCAATTTCTTGTTCTTCAAGTTTAAGTGAACAACGAGCCCCATTGTTAATCCTTTAAAGGAAATTATTTGTAACTTTCGACAAGTAGAACAAGGAATGGAACAGATAGACGGGTGAAATCTTTCTATATATTGCTTCTATATAGTTTAAGAAACATATGTGCAAAGCATCCAAACAGTACAAGTCGCCAATTCATTGTTCTTCAAGTTTAAGTGAACAACGAGCCCCATTGTTAATCCTTTAAAGGAAATTATTTGTATATTTCGACAAGTACAACAGTGACTGGAACAGGTAGACGGTTGATATCATTGTATATATTGCTTCTATATAGTCTAAGAAACATATATGCAAAGCATCCAAACAGTACAATTTGCCAATTTATTGTTCTTCAAGTTTAAGTGAATAACGAGCTCCATTTTTAATCCTTTAAAGGCAATTATTTGTAAATTTCGACATGTAGAACAACGAATGGAACACTTAGACGGTTGAAATCATTGTATATATTGCTCTTATATAGTCTAAGAAACATATATGCAAAGCATCCAAACAGTACAATTCGCCAATTTTTTGATCTACAAGTTTAAGTGAACTACAAGCCCTATTGTTAATCCTTTAACGGAAATTATTTGTAACTTTCGACAAGTAGAACAATGAATGGAACAGGTAGACGGTTGAAATCTTTGTATATATTGCTTCTATATAGTCTGAAAAACATATATGCAAAGCATCCAAACAGTACAATTCGCCAATTTTTTGTTCTTCAAGTTTAAGTGAACAATGAGCCCCATTGTTAATCCTTTAAAGGAAATTATTTGTAAATTTCGACGAGTAGAACAATGATTGGCAGACGTAGACGGTTGAAATATTTCTATATATTGCTTCTAAATAGTCTAAGAAACATATATGCAAAGCATCCAAACAGTACAATTCGCCAATTTTTTGTTCTTCAAGTTTAAGTGAACTACGAGCCCCATTGTTAATCCTTTAAAGGATATTATTTGTAAATTTCGACAAGTAGAACAATGAATAGAACTAGTAGACGGTTGAAATCTTTGTATATGTTGCTTCTATATAGTCTAAGAAACATATATGCAAAGCATCCAAACAGTACAAATCGCCAATTTATTGTTCTTCAAGTTTAAGTGAACAACGAGCCCCAATGGTTAATCCTTTATCGGAAATTATTTGTAACTTTCGACAAGTAGAACAATGAATGGAACAGGTAGACGGTTGAAATCAATGTATATATTGCTTCCATATAGTCTAAGAAACATATATGCAAAGCATACAAACAGTACCATTCGCCAATTTTTTGTTCTTCAGGTTTAAGTGAACAACGAGCCCCATTGTTAATACTTTAACGGAAATTATTTGTAACTTCCGACAAGTAGAACAATGAATGGAACAGGTAGACGGTTGAAATCAATGTATATATTGCTTCTATATAGTCTAAGAAACATATATGCAAAGCATCCAAACAGTACAATTCGACAATTTTTTGTTCTTCAAGTTTAGTGAACAATGAGCCCCAATGGTCAATCCTTTAAAGGAAATTATTTGTAAATTTCGGCAAGTAGAACAATGAATGGAATAGGTAGACGGTTGAAATCTTTGTATACGTTGCTATTATATAGTCTAAGAAACCTATATGAAAAGCATCTAAACAGTAACAATCGCCAATTTTTTGATCTTCAAGTTTAAGTGAACAGCGAGCCCCATTGATAATCCTTTAAAGGAAATTATTTGTAAATTTCGACAAGTAGAACAATGAATGGAACAGATAGACTGTTGAAATCATTGTATATATTGATTCTGTATAGTCTAAGAAACATATATGCATAGCGTCCAAACAGTACAATTCGCCAATTTTTTGCTCTTCAAGTTTAAGTGAACAATGAGCCCCATTGTTAATACTTTATCGGAAATTATTTGTAACTTTCGACAAGTAGAACATTGAATGGAACAGGTAGACGGTTGAAATCTTTGTATCTGTTGCTTCTATATAGTATAAGAAACATATATGCAAAGCATCCAAACAGTACCATTCGCCAATTTTTTGTTCTTCAAGTTTAAGTGAACTGCGAGCTCCATTGTTAATCCTTTAAAGGAAATTATTTCTAATTTTCGACAAGTAGAACAATGAATGGAACAGGTAGACTGTTGAAATCATTGCATATATTGCTTCTATATAGTCTAAGAAACATTTGTGCAAAGCATCCAAACAGTACAATTCGCCAATTTTTTGTTCTTCAAGTTTAAGTGAACAATGAGCCCCATTGTTAATCCTTTATCGGAAATTATTTGTAATTTTAAACAAGTAGAACAATTAATGGAACGGGTAGACGGTTGAAATCTTTGTATATATTGCTTCTATATAGACTAAGAAACATATATGCAAAGCATCCAAACAGTACAATTCGCCAATTTTTTGATCTTCAAGTTTAAGTGAACAGCGAGCCCCATTGATAATCCTTTAAAGGAAATTATTTGTAAATTTCGTCAAGTAGAACAATGAATGGAACAGATAGACTGTTGAAATCATTGTATATATTGATTCTGTATAGTCTAAGAAACATATATGCATAGCGTCCAAACAGTACAATTCGCCAATTTTTTGCTCTTCAAGTTTAAGTGAACTACGAGCCCCATTGTTAATCCTTTAAAGGAAATTATTTGTAAATTTCGGCAAGTAGAACACTGAATGGAATAGGTAGACGGTTGAAATCTTTGTATATATTGCTTCTATATAATCTAAGAAACATATATGCAAAGCATCCAAACAGTACCATTCGCCAATTTTTTGTTCTTCAGGTTTAAGTGAACAACGAGCCCCATTGATAATCATGAAACGGAAATTATTTGTAACTTTCTACAAGTAGAACATTGAATAGAACAGGTAGACGGTTGAAATCTTTGTATATGTTGCTTCTATATAGTCTAAGAAACCTATATGAAAAGCATCTAAAAAGTAACAATCGCCAATTTTTTGATCTTCAAGTTTAAGTGAACAGCGAGCCCCATTGATAATCATGAAATGGAAATTATTTGTAACTTTCTACAAGTAGAACAATGAATAGTACCGGTAGTCGGGTGAAATCTTTCAATATATTGCTTCTAAATAGTCTAAGAAACTTATATGCAAAGCATCCAAACAGTACAATTCGCCAATTTTTTGTTCTTCAAGTTTAAGTGAACTACGAGCCCCATTGTTAATCCTTTAAAGGAAATTATTTGTAAATTTCGACAAGTAGAACAATGAATGTATCATGTAGACGGTTGAAATCATTGTATATATTGCTTCTATATAGTCTAAGAAACATATATGCAAAGCATCCAAACAGTACAATTCGACAATTTTTTGATCTTCAAGTTTAAGTGAACAATGAGCCCCATTGTTAATCCTTTATCGGAAATTATTTGTAACTTTCGACAAGTAGAACAATGAATAGAACTAGTAGACGGTTGAAATCTTTGTATATGTTGCTTCTATATAGTCTAAGAAACATATATGCAAAGCATCCAAACAGTACAAATCGCCAATTTATTGTTCTTCAAGTTTAAGTGAACAACGAGCCCCATTGTTAATCCTTTAAAGGAAATTATTTGTAATTTTCGACATGTAGAACAATGAATGGAACAGTTAGACGGTTGAAATCTTTGTATATATTGCTTCTATATAATCTAAGAAACATATATGCAAAGCATCCAAACAGTACCATTCGCCAATTTTTTGTTCTTCAAGTTTAAGTGAACAACGAGCCCCATTGTTAATCCTTTATCGGAAAATATTTGTAACTTTCGACAAGTAGAACAATGAATGGAACAGGTAGACGGTTGAAATCCTTGTATATATTGCTTCCATATAGTCTAAGAAACATGTACGCAAAGCATCCAAACAGTACCATTCGCCAATTTTTTGTCCTTCAAGTTTAAGTGAACAATGAGCCCCATTGTTAATCCTTTATCGGAAATTATTTCTAACTTTCGAAAAGTAGAACAATGAATGGAACAGGTAGACTGTTGAAATCATTGTATATATTGCGCCTATATAGTCTAAGAAACATATATGCAAAGCATCCAAACAGTACAATTCGCCAATTTTTTGTTCTTCAAGTTTAAGTGAACAATGAGCCCCATTGTTAATCCTTTAAAGGAAATTATTTGTAACTTTCGACAAGTAGAACAATGAGAGGAACAGGTAGACGGTTGAAATCTTTGTATATATTCCTTCTATATAGTCTAAGAAACATGTATGCAAAGCATCCAAACAGTACAATTCGCCAATTTTTTGTTCTTCAAGTTTAAGTGAACAATGAGCCCCAATGGTTAATCCTTTATCGGTAATTATTTGTAACTTTCGACAAGTAGAACAATGAATGGAACAGGTAGACGGTTGAAATCCTTGTATATATTGCTTCCATATAGTCTAAGAAACATGTACGCAAAGCATCCAAACAGTACCAGTCGCCAATTTTTTGTCCTTCAAGTTTAAGTGAACAACGAGGCCCATTGATAATCATGAAACGGAAATTATTTGTAACTTTCGACAAGATGAACAATGAATAGAACAGGTAGACGGTTGAAATCTTTGTATATGTTGCTTCTATATAGTCTAAGAAACCTATATGCGTAGAATCTAAACAGTAACATTTGCCAATTTTTTGATCTTCAAGGTTAAGTGAACAGCGAGCCCCATTAATAATCATGAAAAGGAAATTATTTGTAACTTTCAACAAGTAGAACAATGAATAGTACAGGTAGACGGGTGAAATCTTTCTATATATTGCTTCTAAATAGTCTAAGAAACATATATGCAAAGCATCCAAACAGTACAATTCGCCAATTTTTTGTTCTTCAAGTTTAAGTGAACTACGAGCCCCATTGTTAATTCTTTAAAGGAAATTATTTGTAAATTTCGGCAAGTAGAACAATGAATGGAACAGGTAGACTGTTGAAATCCTTGTATATATTGCTTCTATATAGTCTAAGAAACATATATGCAAAGCATCCAAACAGTACCATTCGCCAATTTTTTGTTCTTCAAGTTTAAGTGAACAACGAGCCCCAATGGTTAATCCTTTATCAGAAATTATTTGTAACTTTCGACAAGTAGAACAATGAATGGAACAGGTAGACAGTTGAAATCTTTGTATATATTGCGTCTATATAGTCTAAGAAACATATATGCAAAGCATCCAAACAGTACCATTCGCCAATTTTTTGTTCTTCAAGTTTAAGTGAACTACGAGCCCCATTGTTAATCCTTTAAAGGAAATTATTTGTAAATTTCGACAAGTAGAACAATGAATGGAACAGGTAGACGGTTGAAATCTTTGTATATATTGCTTCTATATAGTCTAAGAAACATATATGCAAAGCATCCAAACAGTACCATTCGCCAATTTTTTGTTCTTCAAGTTTAAGTGAACAACGAGTCCCATTGATAATCATGAAACGGAAATTATTTGTAACTTTCTACAAGTAGAACAATGAATAGAACAGGTAGACGGTTGAAATCTTTGTATATGTTGCTTCTATATAGTCTAAGAAACCTATATGAAAAGCATCTAAACAGTAACAATCGCCAATTTTTTGATCTTCAAGTTTAAGTGAACAATGAGCCCCATTGTTAATCCTTTATCGGAAATTATTTGTAACTTTCGACAAGTAGAACAATGAATAGAACTAGTAGACGGTTGAAATCTTTGTATATATTGCTTCTATATAGTCTAAGAAACATATATGCAAAGCATCCAAACAGTACAATTCGACAATTTTTTGTTCTTCAAGTTTAGTGAACAATGAGCCCCAATGGTTAATCCTTTATCGAAAATTATTTGTAATTTTCGACATGTAGAACAATGAATGGAACAGCTAGACGGTTGAAATCTTTGTATATATTGCTTCTATATAGTCTAAGAAACATATATGCAAAGCATCCAAACAGTACAATTCGACAATTTTTTGTTCTTCAAGTTTAGTGAACAATGAGCCCCAATGGTTAATCCTTTATCGAAAATTATTTGTAATTTTCGACATGTAGAACAATGAATGGAACAGCTAGACGGTTGAAATCTTTGTATATATTGCTTCTATATAATCTAAGAAACATATATGCAAAGCATCCAAACAGTACAATTCGCCAATTATTTCATCTTCATGTTTAAGTGAACTACGAGCCCCATTGTTAATACTTTAACGGAAATTATTTGTAACTTCCGACAAGTAGAACAATGAATGGAACAGGTAGACGGTTGAAACCAATGTATATATTGCTTCTATATAGTCTAAGAAACATATATGCAAAGCATCCAAACAGTAACATTCGCCAATTTTTTGTTCTTCAAGATTAAGCGAACAATGAGCCCCATTGATAATCATGAAACGGAAATTATTTGTAACTTTCGACAAGTAGAACAATGAATAGAACTAGTAGACCGTTGAAATCTTTGTATATGTTGCTTCTATATAGTCTAAGAAACATATATGCAAAGCATCCAAACAGTACAAATCGCCAATTTATTGTTCTTCAAGTTTAAGTGAACAACGAGCCCCATTGTTAATCCTTTAAAGGAAATTATTTGTAAATTTCGACAAGTAGAACAATGAATGGAACAGGTAGACGGTTGAAATCATTGTATATATTGCTACTATATAGTCTAAGAAACATATATGCATAGCGTCCAAACAGTACAATTTGCAAATTTTTTGCTCTTCAAGTTTAAGTGAACTACGAGCCCCATTGTTAATTCTTTAAAGGAAATTATTTGTAAATTTCGGCAAGTAGAACAATGAATGGAACAGGTAGACTGTTGAAATCCTTGTATATATTGCTTCTATATAGTCTAAGAAACATATATGCAAAGCATCCAAACAGTACCATTCGCCAATTTTTTGTTCTTCAAGTTTAAGTGAACAACGAGCCCCAATGGTTAATCCTTTATCAGAAATTATTTGTAAATTTCGACAAGTAGAACAATGAATGGAACAGGTAGACAGTTGAAATCTTTGTATATATTGCGTCTATATAGTCTAAGAAACATATATGCAAAGCATCCAAACAGTACCATTCGCCAATTTTTTGTTCTTCAAGTTTAAGTGAACTACGAGCCCCATTGTTAATCCTTTAAAGGAAATTATTTGTAAATTTCGACAAGTAGAACAATGAATGGAACAGGTAGACGGTTGAAATCTTTGTATATATTGCTTCTATATAGTCTAAGAAACATATATGCAAAGCATCCAAACAGTACCATTCGCCAATTTTTTGTGTTTCAAGTTTAAGTGAACAACGAGTCCCATTGATAATCATGAAACGGAAATTATTTGTAACTTTCTACAAGTAGAACAATGAATAGAACAGGTAGACGGTTGAAATCTTTGTATATGTTGCTTCTATATAGTCTAAGAAACCTATATGAAAAGCATCTAAACAGTAACAATCGCCAATTTTTTGATCTTCAAGTTTAAGTGAACAATGAGCCCCATTGTTAATCCTTTATCGGAAATTATTTGTAACTTTCGACAAGTAGAACAATGAATAGAACTAGTAGACGGTTGAAATCTTTGTATATGTTGCTTCTATATAGTCTAAGAAACATATATGCAAAGCATCCAAACAGTACAAATCGCCAATTTATTGTTCTTCAAGTTTAAGTGAACAACGAGCCCCATTGTTAATCCTTTAAAGGAAATTATTTGTAATTTTCGACATGTAGAACAATGAATGGAACTGGTAGACGGTTGAAATCTTTGTATATATTGCTTCTATATAATCTAAGAAACATATATGCAAAGCATCCAAACAGTACAATTCGCCAATTATTTCATCTTCATGTTTAAGTGAACTACGAGCCCCATTGTTAATACTTTAACGGAAATTATTTGTAACTTCCGACAAGTAGAACAATGAATGGAACAGGTAGACGGTTGAAATCAATGTATATATTGCTTCTATATAGTCTAAGAAACATATATGCAAAGCATCCAAACAGTACCATTCGCCAATTTTTTGTTCTTCAAGTTTAAGTGAACTTCGAGCCCCATTGTTAATCCTTTATCGGAAATTATTTGTAATTTTCGACAAGTAGAACAATGAATGGAACAGGTAGACGGTTGAAATCTTTGTATATATTGCTTCTATATAATCTAAGAAACATATATGCAAAGCATCCAAACAGTACCATTCGCCAATTTTTTGTTCTTCAAGTTTAAGTGAACAACGAGCCCCATTGATAATCATGAAACGGAAATTATTTGTAACTTTCTACAAGTAGAACAATGAATAGAACAGGTAGACGGTTGAAATCTTTGTATATGTTGCTTCTATATAGTCTACGAAACCTATATGCAAAGCATCTAAACAGTAACAATCGCCAATTTTTTGATCTTCAAGTTTAAGTGAACAACGAGGCCCATTGTTAATCCTTTATCGGAAATTATTTCTAACTTTCGACAAGTAGAACAATGAATGGAACAGGTAGACTGTTGAAATCATTGTATATATTGCGCCTATATAGTCTAAGAAACATATATGCAAAGCATCCAAACAGTACAATTCGCCAATTTTTTGTTCTTCAAGTTTAAGTGAACAATGAGCCCCATTGTTAATCCTTTAAAGGAAATTATTTGTAACTTTCGACAAGTAGAACAATGAGAGGAACAGGTAGACGGTTGAAATCTTTGTATATATTGCTTCTATATAGTCTAAGAAACATGTATGCAAAGCATCCAAACAGTACAATTCGCCAATTTTTTGTTCTTCAAGTTTAAGTGAACAATGAGCCCCAATGGTTAATCCTTTATCGGTAATTATTTGTAACTTTCGACAAGTAGAACAATGAATGGAACAGGTAGACGGTTGAAATCCTTGTATATATTGCTTCCATATAGTCTAAGAAACATGTACGCAAAGCATCCAAACAGTACCATTCGCCAATTTTTTGTCCTTCAAGTTTAAGTGAACAATGAGCCCCATTGTTAATCCTTTATCGGAAATTATTTGTAATTTTCGACAAGTAGAACAATGAATGGGACAGGTAGACGGTTGAAATCTTTGTATATATTGCTTCTATATAATCTAAGAAACATATATGCAAAGCATCCAAACAGTACCATTCGCCAATTTTTTGTTCTTCAAGTTTAAGTGAACAACGAGCCCCATTGATAATCATGAAACGGAAATTATTTGTAACTTTCTACAAGTAGAACAATGAATAGAACAGGTAGACGGTTGAAATCTTTGTATATGTTGCTTCTATATAGTCTACGAAACCTATATGCAAAGCATCTAAACAGTAACAATCGCCAATTTTTTGATCTTCAAGTTTAAGTGAACAACGAGGCCCATTGTTAATCCTTTATCGGAAATTATTTCTAACTTTCGACAAGTAGAACAATGAATGGAACAGGTAGACTGTTGAAATCATTGTATATATTGCGCCTATATAGTCTAAGAAACATATATGCAAAGCATCCAAACAGTACAATTCGCCAATTTTTTGTTCTTCAAGTTTAAGTGAACAATGAGCCCCATTGTTAATCCTTTAAAGGAAATTATTTGTAACTTTCGACAAGTAGAACAATGAGAGGAACAGGTAGACGGTTGAAATCTTTGTATATATTGCTTCTATATAGTCTAAGAAACATGTATGCAAAGCATCCAAACAGTACAATTCGCCAATTTTTTGTTCTTCAAGTTTAAGTGAACAATGAGCCCCAATGGTTAATCCTTTATCGGTAATTATTTGTAACTTTCGACAAGTAGAACAATGAATGGTACAGGTAGACGGTTGAAATCCTTGTATATATTGCTTCCATATAGTCTAAGAAACATGTACGCAAAGCATCCAAACAGTACCATTCGCCAATTTTTTGTCCTTCAAGTTTAAGTGAACAATGAGCCCCATTGTTAATCCTTTATCGGAAATTATTTCTAACTTTCGACAAGTAGAACAATGAATCGAACAGGTAGACGGTTGAAATCTTTGTATATATTGCTCCTATATAGTCTAAAAAACATATATGCAAAGCATCCAAACAGTACAATTCGCCAATTTTTTGTTCTTCAAGTTTAAGTGAACAATGAGCCCCAATGGTTAATCCTTTATCGGTAATTATTTGTAACTTTCGACAAGTAGAACAATGAATGGAACAGGTAGACGGTTGAAATCCTTGTATATATTGCGTCTATATAGTCTAAGAAACATATATGCAAAGCATCCAAACAGTACAATCCGCCAATTTTTTGTTCTTCAAGTTTTAGTAAACTACGATCCCCATTGTTAATCCCTTATCGGAAATTATTTGTAACTTTCGACAAGTAGAACAATGAATGGAACAGGTAGACGGTTGAAATCTTTGTATATATTGCTTCTATATAGTCTAAGAAACATATATGCAAAGCATCCAAACAGTACCATTCGCCAATTTTTTGTTCTTCAAGTTTAAGTGAACAACGAGCCCCATTGATAATCATGAAACGGAAATTATTTGTAACTTTCTACAAGTAGAACAATGAATAGAACAGGTAGACGGTTGAAATCTTTGTATATGTTGCTTCTATATAGTCTAAGAAACCTATATGAAAAGCATCTAAACAGTAACAATCGCCAATTTTTTGATCTTCAAGTTTAAGTGAACAATGAGCCCCATTGTTAATCCTTTATCGGAAATTATTTGTAACTTTCGACAAGTAGAACAATGAATAGAACTAGTAGACGGTTGAAATCTTTGTATATGTTGCTTCTATATAGTCTAAGAAACATATATGCAAAGCATCCAAACAGTACAAATCGCCAATTTATTGTTCTTCAAGTTTAAGTGAACAACGAGCCCCATTGTTAATCCTTTAAAGGAAATTATTTGTAATTTTCGACATGTAGAACAATGAATGGAACATGTAGACGTTTGAAATCTTTGTATATATTGCTTCTATATAATCTAAGAAACATATATGCAAAGCATCCAAACAGTACAATTCGCCAATTATTTCATCTTCATGTTTAAGTGAACTACGAGCCCCATTGTTAATACTTTAACGGAAATTATTTGTAACTTCCGACAAGTAGAACAATGAATGGAACAGGTAGACGGTTGAAATCAATGTATATATTGCTTCTATATAGTCTAAGAAACATATATGCAAAGCATCCAAACAGTACAATTCGCCAATTTTTTGTTCTTCAAGTTTAAGTGAACAATGAGCCCCATTGTTAATCCTTTAAAGGAAATTATTTGTAACTTTCGACAAGTAGAACAATGAGAGGAACAGGTAGACGGTTGAAATCTTTGTATATATTGCTTCTATATAGTCTAAGAAACATGTATGCAAAGCATCCAAACAGTACAATTCGCCAATTTTTTGTTCTTCAAGTTTAAGTGAACAATGAGCCCCAATGGTTAATCGTTTATCGGTAATTATTTCTAACTTTCGACAAGTAGAACAATGAATGGAACAGGTAGACGGTTGAAATCCTTGTATATATTGCTTCCATATAGTCTAAGAAACATGTACGCAAAGCATCCAAACAGTACCATTCGCCAATTTTTTGTGCTTCAAGTTTAAGTGAACAATGAGCCCCATTGTTAATCCTTTATCGGAAATTATTTCTAACTTTCGACAAGTAGAACAATGTATCGAACAGGTAGACGGTTGAAATCTTTGTATATATTGCTTCTATATAGTCTAAGAAACATATATGCAAAGCATCCAAACAGTACAATTCGACAATTTTTTGTTCTTCAAGTTTAGTGAACAATGAGCCCCAATGGTTAATCCTTTATCGAAAATTATTTGTAATTTTCGACATGTAGAACAATGAATGGAACAGCTAGACGGTTGAAATCTTTGTATATATTGCTTCTATATAGTCTAAGAAACATATATGCAAAGCATCCAAACAGTACAATTCGACAATTTTTTGTTCTTCAAGTTTAGTGAACAATGAGCCCCAATGGTTAATCCTTTATCGAAAATTATTTGTAATTTTCGACATGTAGAACAATGAATGGAACAGCTAGACGGTTGAAATCTTTGTATATATTGCTTCTATATAATCTAAGAAACATATATGCAAAGCATCCAAACAGTACAATTCGCCAATTATTTCATCTTCATGTTTAAGTGAACTACGAGCCCCATTGTTAATACTTTAACGGAAATTATTTGTAACTTCCGACAAGTAGAACAATGAATGGAACAGGTAGACGGTTGAAACCAATGTATATATTGCTTCTATATAGTCTAAGAAACATATATGCAAAGCATCCAAACAGTAACATTCGCCAATTTTTTGTTCTTCAAGATTAAGCGAACAATGAGCCCCATTGATAATCATGAAACGGAAATTATTTGTAACTTTCGACAAGTAGAACAATGAATAGAACTAGTAGACCGTTGAAATCTTTGTATATGTTGCTTCTATATAGTCTAAGAAACATATATGCAAAGCATCCAAACAGTACAAATCGCCAATTTATTGTTCTTCAAGTTTAAGTGAACAACGAGCCCCATTGTTAATCCTTTAAAGGAAATTATTTGTAAATTTCGACAAGTAGAACAATGAATGGAACAGGTAGACGGTTGAAATCATTGTATATATTGCTACTATATAGTCTAAGAAACATATATGCATAGCGTCCAAACAGTACAATTCGCAAATTTTTTGCTCTTCAAGTTTAAGTGAACTACGAGCCCCATTGTTAATTCTTTAAAGGAAATTATTTGTAAATTTCGGCAAGTAGAACAATGAATGGAACAGGTAGACTGTTGAAATCCTTGTATATATTGCTTCTATATAGTCTAAGAAACATATATGCAAAGCATCCAAACAGTACCATTCGCCAATTTTTTGTTCTTCAAGTTTAAGTGAACAACGAGCCCCAATGGTTAATCCTTTATCAGAAATTATTTGTAAATTTCGACAAGTAGAACAATGAATGGAACAGGTAGACAGTTGAAATCTTTGTATATATTGCGTCTATATAGTCTAAGAAACATATATGCAAAGCATCCAAACAGTACCATTCGCCAATTTTTTGTTCTTCAAGTTTAAGTGAACTACGAGCCCCATTGTTAATCCTTTAAAGGAAATTATTTGTAAATTTCGACAAGTAGAACAATGAATGGAACAGGTAGACGGTTGAAATCTTTGTATATATTGCTTCTATATAGTCTAAGAAACATATATGCAAAGCATCCAAACAGTACCATTCGCCAATTTTTTGTGTTTCAAGTTTAAGTGAACAACGAGTCCCATTGATAATCATGAAACGGAAATTATTTGTAACTTTCTACAAGTAGAACAATGAATAGAACAGGTAGACGGTTGAAATCTTTGTATATGTTGCTTCTATATAGTCTAAGAAACCTATATGAAAAGCATCTAAACAGTAACAATCGCCAATTTTTTGATCTTCAAGTTTAAGTGAACAATGAGCCCCATTGTTAATCCTTTATCGGAAATTATTTGTAACTTTCGACAAGTAGAACAATGAATAGAACTAGTAGACGGTTGAAATCTTTGTATATGTTGCTTCTATATAGTCTAAGAAACATATATGCAAAGCATCCAAACAGTACAAATCGCCAATTTATTGTTCTTCAAGTTTAAGTGAACAACGAGCCCCATTGTTAATCCTTTAAAGGAAATTATTTGTAATTTTCGACATGTAGAACAATGAATGGAACTGGTAGACGGTTGAAATCTTTGTATATATTGCTTCTATATAATCTAAGAAACATATATGCAAAGCATCCAAACAGTACAATTCGCCAATTATTTCATCTTCATGTTTAAGTGAACTACGAGCCCCATTGTTAATACTTTAACGGAAATTATTTGTAACTTCCGACAAGTAGAACAATGAATGGAACAGGTAGACGGTTGAAATCAATGTATATATTGCTTCTATATAGTCTAAGAAACATATATGCAAAGCATCCAAACAGTACCATTCGCCAATTTTTTGTTCTTCAAGTTTAAGTGAACTTCGAGCCCCATTGTTAATCCTTTATCGGAAATTATTTGTAATTTTCGACAAGTAGAACAATGAATGGAACAGGTAGACGGTTGAAATCTTTGTATATATTGCTTCTATATAATCTAAGAAACATATATGCAAAGCATCCAAACAGTACCATTCGCCAATTTTTTGTTCTTCAAGTTTAAGTGAACAACGAGCCCCATTGATAATCATGAAACGGAAATTATTTGTAACTTTCTACAAGTAGAACAATGAATAGAACAGGTAGACGGTTGAAATCTTTGTATATGTTGCTTCTATATAGTCTACGAAACCTATATGCAAAGCATCTAAACAGTAACAATCGCCAATTTTTTGATCTTCAAGTTTAAGTGAACAACGAGGCCCATTGTTAATCCTTTATCGGAAATTATTTCTAACTTTCGACAAGTAGAACAATGAATGGAACAGGTAGACTGTTGAAATCATTGTATATATTGCGCCTATATAGTCTAAGAAACATATATGCAAAGCATCCAAACAGTACAATTCGCCAATTTTTTGTTCTTCAAGTTTAAGTGAACAATGAGCCCCATTGTTAATCCTTTAAAGGAAATTATTTGTAACTTTCGACAAGTAGAACAATGAGAGGAACAGGTAGACGGTTGAAATCTTTGTATATATTGCTTCTATATAGTCTAAGAAACATGTATGCAAAGCATCCAAACAGTACAATTCGCCAATTTTTTGTTCTTCAAGTTTAAGTGAACAATGAGCCCCAATGGTTAATCCTTTATCGGTAATTATTTGTAACTTTCGACAAGTAGAACAATGAATGGAACAGGTAGACGGTTGAAATCCTTGTATATATTGCTTCCATATAGTCTAAGAAACATGTACGCAAAGCATCCAAACAGTACCATTCGCCAATTTTTTGTCCTTCAAGTTTAAGTGAACAATGAGCCCCATTGTTAATCCTTTATCGGAAATTATTTGTAATTTTCGACAAGTAGAACAATGAATGGGACAGGTAGACGGTTGAAATCTTTGTATATATTGCTTCTATATAATCTAAGAAACATATATGCAAAGCATCCAAACAGTACCATTCGCCAATTTTTTGTTCTTCAAGTTTAAGTGAACAACGAGCCCCATTGATAATCATGAAACGGAAATTATTTGTAACTTTCTACAAGTAGAACAATGAATAGAACAGGTAGACGGTTGAAATCTTTGTATATGTTGCTTCTATATAGTCTACGAAACCTATATGCAAAGCATCTAAACAGTAACAATCGCCAATTTTTTGATCTTCAAGTTTAAGTGAACAACGAGGCCCATTGTTAATCCTTTATCGGTAATTATTTGTAACTTTCGACAAGTAGAACAATGAATGGAACAGGTAGACGGTTGAAATCCTTGTATATATTGCGTCTATATAGTCTAAGAAACATATATGCAAAGCATCCAAACAGTACAATTCGCCAATTTTTTGTTCTTCAAGTTTTAGTAAACTACGATCCCCATTGTTAATCCCTTATCGGAAATTATTTGTAACTTTCGACAAGTAGAACAATGAATGGAACAGGTAGACGGTTGAAATCTTTGTATATATTGCTTCTATATAGTCTAAGAAACATATATGCAAAGCATCCAAACAGTACCATTCGCCAATTTTTTGTTCTTCAAGTTTAAGTGAACAACGAGCCCCATTGATAATCATGAAACGGAAATTATTTGTAACTTTCTACAAGTAGAACAATGAATAGAACAGGTAGACGGTTGAAATCTTTGTATATGTTGCTTCTATATAGTCTAAGAAACCTATATGAAAAGCATCTAAACAGTAACAATCGCCAATTTTTTGATCTTCAAGTTTAAGTGAACAATGAGCCCCATTGTTAATCCTTTATCGGAAATTATTTGTAACTTTCGACAAGTAGAACAATGAATAGAACTAGTAGACGGTTGAAATCTTTGTATATGTTGCTTCTATATAGTCTAAGAAACATATATGCAAAGCATCCAAACAGTACAAATCGCCAATTTATTGTTCTTCAAGTTTAAGTGAACAACGAGCCCCATTGTTAATCCTTTAAAGGAAATTATTTGTAATTTTCGACATGTAGAACAATGAATGGAACATGTAGACGTTTGAAATCTTTGTATATATTGCTTCTATATAATCTAAGAAACATATATGCAAAGCATCCAAACAGTACAATTCGCCAATTATTTCATCTTCATGTTTAAGTGAACTACGAGCCCCATTGTTAATACTTTAACGGAAATTATTTGTAACTTCCGACAAGTAGAACAATGAATGGAACAGGTAGACGGTTGAAATCAATGTATATATTGCTTCTATATAGTCTAAGAAACATATATGCAAAGCATCCAAACAGTACAATTCGCCAATTTTTTGTTCTTCAAGTTTAAGTGAACAATGAGCCCCATTGTTAATCCTTTAAAGGAAATTATTTGTAACTTTCGACAAGTAGAACAATGAGAGGAACAGGTAGACGGTTGAAATCTTTGTATATATTGCTTCTATATAGTCTAAGAAACATGTATGCAAAGCATCCAAACAGTACAATTCGCCAATTTTTTGTTCTTCAAGTTTAAGTGAACAATGAGCCCCAATGGTTAATCGTTTATCGGTAATTATTTCTAACTTTCGACAAGTAGAACAATGAATGGAACAGGTAGACGGTTGAAATCCTTGTATATATTGCTTCCATATAGTCTAAGAAACATGTACGCAAAGCATCCAAACAGTACCATTCGCCAATTTTTTGTGCTTCAAGTTTAAGTGAACAATGAGCCCCATTGTTAATCCTTTATCGGAAATTATTTCTAACTTTCGACAAGTAGAACAATGTATCGAACAGGTAGACGGTTGAAATCTTTGTATATATTGCTCCTATATAGTCTAAAAAACATATATGCAAAGCATCCAAACAGTACAATTCGCCAATTTTTTGTTCTTCAAGTTTAAGTGAACAATGAGCCCCAATGGTTAATCCTTTATCGGTAATTATTTGTAACTTTCGACAAGTAGAACAATGAATGGAACAGGTAGACGGTTGAAATCCTTGTATATATTGCGTCTATATAGTCTAAGAAACATATGTGCAAAGCATCCAAACAGTACAATTCGCCAATTTTTTGTTCTTCAAGTTTTAGTGAACTACGATCCCCATTGTTAATCACTTATCGGAAATTATTTGTAACTTTCGACAAGTAGAACAATGAATGGAACTGGTAGACGGTTGAAATCTTTTTATATATTGCTTCTATATAGTCTAAGAAACATATATGCAAAGCATCCAAACAGTACCAGTCGCCAATTTTTTGTCCTTCAAGTTTAAGTGAACAACGAGGCCCATTGATAATCATGAAACGGAAATTATTTGTAACTTTCGACAAGATGAACAATGAATAGAACAGGTAGACGGTTGAAATCTTTGTATATGTTGCTTCTATATAGTCTAAGAAACCTATATGCGTAGAATCTAAACAGTAACATTTGCCAATTTTTTGATCTTCAAGGTTAAGTGAACAGCGAGCCCCATTGATAATCATGAAAAGGAAATTATTTGTAACTTTCAACAAGTAGAACAATGAATAGTACAGGTAGACGGGTGAAATCTTTCTATATATTGCTTCTAAATAGTCTAAGAAACATATATGCAAAGCATCCAAACAGTACAATTCGCCAATTTTTTGTTCTTCAAGTTTAAGTGAACTACGAGCCCCATTGTTAATTCTTTAAAGGAAATTATTTGTAAATTTCGGCAAGTAGAACAATGAATGGAACAGGTAGACTGTTGAAATCCTTGTATATATTGCTTCTATATAGTCTAAGAAACATATATGCAAAGCATCCAAACAGTACCATTCGCCAATTTTTTGTTCTTCAAGTTTAAGTGAACAACGAGCCCCAATGGTTAATCCTTTATCAGAAATTATTTGTAACTTTCGACAAGTAGAACAATGAATGGAACAGGTAGACAGTTGAAATCTTTGTATATATTGCGTCTATATAGTCTAAGAAACATATATGCAAAGCATCCAAACAGTACCATTCGCCAATTTTTTGCTCTTCAAGTTTAAGTGAACTACGAGCCCCATTGTTAATTCTTTAAAGGAAATTATTTGTAAATTTCGGCAAGTAGAACAATGAATGGAACAGGTAGACTGTTGAAATCCTTGTATATATTGCTTCTATATAGTCTAAGAAACATATATGCAAAGCATCCAAACAGTACCATTCGCCAATTTTTTGTTCTTCAAGTTTAAGTGAACAACGAGTCCCATTGATAATCATGAAACGGAAATTATTTGTAACTTTCTACAAGTAGAACAATGAATAGAACAGGTAGACGGTTGAAATCTTTGTATATGTTGCTTCTATATAGTCTAAGAAACCTATATGAAAAGCATCTAAACAGTAACAATCGCCAATTTTTTGATCTTCAAGTTTAAGTGAACAATGAGCCCCATTGTTAATCCTTTATCGGAAATTATTTGTAACTTTCGACAAGTAGAACAATGAATAGAACTAGTAGACGGTTGAAATCTTTGTATATGTTGCTTCTATATAGTCTAAGATACATATATGCAAAGCATCCAAACAGTACAAATCGCCAATTTATTGTTCTTCAAGTTTAAGTGAACAACGAGCCCCATTGTTAATCCTTTAAAGGAAATTATTTGTAATTTTCGACATGTAGAACAATGAATGGAACAGGTAGACGGTTGAAATCTTTGTATATATTGCTTCTATATAATCTAAGAAACATATATGCAAAGCATCCAAACAGTACAATTCGCCAATTATTTCATCTTCATGTTTAAGTGAACTACGAGCCCCATTGTTAATACTTTAACGGAAATTATTTGTAACTTCCGACAAGTAGAACAATGAATGGAACAGGTAGACGGTTGAAATCAATGTATATATTGCTTCTATATAGTCTAAGAAACATATATGCAAAGCATCCAAACAGTACCATTCGCCAATTTTTTGTTCTTCAAGTTTAAGTGAACTTCGAGCCCCATTGTTAATCCTTTATCGGAAATTATTTGTAATTTTCGACAAGTAGAACAATGAATGGAACAGGTAGACGGTTGAAATCTTTGTATATATTGCTTCTATATAATCTAAGAAACATATATGCAAAGCATCCAAACAGTACCATTCGCCAATTTTTTGTTCTTCAAGTTTAAGTGAACAACGAGCCCCATTGATAATCATGAAACGGAAATTATTTGTAACTTTCTACAAGTAGAACAATGAATAGAACAGGTAGACGGTTGAAATCTTTGTATATGTTGCTTCTATATAGTCTACGAAACCTATATGCAAAGCATCTAAACAGTAACAATCGCCAATTTTTTGATCTTCAAGTTTAAGTGAACAACGAGGCCCATTGTTAATCCTTTATCGGAAATTATTTCTAACTTTCGACAAGTAGAACAATGAATGGAACAGGTAGACTGTTGAAATCATTGTATATATTGCGCCTATATAGTCTAAGAAACATATATGCAAAGCATCCAAACAGTACAATTCGCCAATTTTTTGTTCTTCAAGTTTAAGTGAACAATGAGCCCCATTGTTAATCCTTTAAAGGAAATTATTTGTAACTTTCGACAAGTAGAACAATGAGAGGAACAGGTAGACGGTTGAAATCTTTGTATATATTGCTTCTATATAGTCTAAGAAACATGTATGCAAAGCATCCAAACAGTACAATTCGCCAATTTTTTGTTCTTCAAGTTTAAGTGAACAATGAGCCCCAATGGTTAATCCTTTATCGGTAATTATTTGTAACTTTCGACAAGTAGAACAATGAATGGAACAGGTAGACGGTTGAAATCCTTGTATATATTGCTTCCATATAGTCTAAGAAACATGTACGCAAAGCATCCAAACAGTACCATTCGCCAATTTTTTGTCCTTCAAGTTTAAGTGAACAATGAGCCCCATTGTTAATCCTTTATCGGAAATTATTTGTAACTTTCGACAAGTAGAATAATGAATGGAACATGTAGACGGTTGAAATCCTTGTATATATTGCGTCTATATAGTCTAAGAAACATATATGCAAAGCATCCAAACAGTACCATTCGCCAATTTTTTGTTCTTCAAGTTTAAGTGAACAACGAGCCCCTATGGTTAATCCTTTATCGGTAATTATTTGTAACTTTCGACAAGTAGAACAATGAATGGAACAGGTAGACGGTTGAAATCCTTGTATATATTGCGTCTATATAATCTAAGAAACATATATGCAAAGCATCCAAACAGTACAATTCGCCAATTTTTTGTTCTTCAAGTTTAAGTAAACTACGATCCCCATTGTTAATCACTTAACGGAAATTATTTGTAACTTTCGACAAGTAGAACAATGAATGGAACAGGTAGACGGTTGAAATCATTGTATATATTGCTTCTATATAATCTAAGAGACACATATGCAAAGCATCCAAACAATACAATTCGCCAATTATTTCATCTTCATGATTAAGTGAACAATGAGGCCCAATGGTCAATCCTTTATCGGAAATTATTTGTAATTTTCGGCAAGTAGAACAATGAATGGAATAGGTAGACGGTTGAAATCATTGTATATATTGCTTCTATATAGTCTACGAAACAAATATGCAAAGCATCCAGACAGTACAATTCGCCAATTTTTTGTTCTTCAAGTTTAAGTGAACTACGAGCCCCATTGTTAATCCTTTAACGGAAATTAATTGTAACTTTCTACAAGTAGAACAATGAATCGAACAGGTAGACGGTTGAAATCTTTGTATATATTGCTCCTATATAGTCTAAAAAACATATATGCAAAGCATCCAAACAGTACAATTCGCCAATTTTTTGTTCTTCAAGTTTAAGTGAACAATGAGCCCCAATGGTTAATCCTTTATCGGTAATTATTTGTAACTTTCGACAAGTAGAACAATGAATGGAACAGGTAGACGGTTGAAATCCTTGTATATATTGCGTCTATATAGTCTAAGAAACATATATGCAAAGCATCCAAACAGTACAATTCGCCAATTTTTTTTTCTTCAAGTTTTAGTAAACTACGATCCCCATTGTTAATCCCTTATCGGAAATTATTTGTAACTTTCGACAAGTAGAACAATGAATGGAACAGGTAGACGGTTGAAATCTTTGTATATATTGCTTCTATATAGTCTAAGAAACATATATGCAAAGCATCCAAACAGTACCATTCGCCAATTTTTTGTTCTTCAAGTTTAAGTGAACAACGAGCCCCATTGATAATCATGAAACGGAAATTATTTGTAACTTTCTACAAGTAGAACAATGAATAGAACAGGTAGACGGTTGAAATCTTTGTATATGTTGCTTCTATATAGTCTAAGAAACCTATATGAAAAGCATCTAAACAGTAACAATCGCCAATTTTTTGATCTTCAAGTTTAAGTGAACAATGAGCCCCATTGTTAATCCTTTATCGGAAATTATTTGTAACTTTCGACAAGTAGAACAATGAATAGAACTAGCAGACGGTTGAAATCTTTGTATATGTTGCTTCTATATAGTCTAAGAAACATATATGCAAAGCATCCAAACAGTACAAATCGCCAATTTATTGTTCTTCAAGTTTAAGTGAACAACGAGCCCCATTGTTAATCCTTTAAAGGAAATTATTTGTAATTTTCGACATGTAGAACAATGAATGGAACAGGTAGACGGTTGAAATCTTTGTATATATTGCTTCTATATAATCTAAGAAACATATATGCAAAGCATCCAAACAGTACAATTCGCCAATTATTTCATCTTCATGTTTAAGTGAACTACGAGCCCCATTGTTAATACTTTAACGGAAATTATTTGTAACTTCCGACAAGTAGAACAATGAATGGAACAGGTAGACGGTTGAAATCAATGTATATGTTGCTTCTATATAGTCTAAGAAACCTATATGAAAAGCATCTAAACAGTAACAATCGCCAATTTTTTGATCTTCAAGTTTAAGTGAACAATGAGCCCCATTGTTAATCCTTTATCGGAAATTATTTGTAACTTTCGACAAGTAGAACAATGAATAGAACTAGTAGACGGTTGAAATCTTTGTATATGTTGCTTCTATATAGTCTAAGAAACATATATGCAAAGCATCCAAACAGTACAAATCGCCAATTTATTGTTCTTCAAGTTTAAGTGAACAACGAGCCCCATTGTTAATCCTTTAAAGGAAATTATTTGTAAATTTCGACAAGTAGAACAATGAATGGAACAGGTAGACAGTTGAAATCTTTGTATATATTGCGTCTATATAGTCTAAGAAACATATATGCAAAGCATCCAAACAGTACCATTCGCCAATTTTTTGTTCTTCAAGTTTAAGTGAACAATGAGCCCCAATGGTTAATCCTTTATCGGTAATTATTTGTAACTTTCGACAAGTAGAACAATGAATGGAACAGGTAGACAGTTGAAATCTTTGTATATATTGCGTCTATATAGTCTAAGAAACATATATGCAAAGCATCCAAACAGTACCATTCGCCAATTTTTTGTTCTTCAAGTTTAAGTGAACTACGAGCCCCATTGTTAATCCTTTAAAGGAAATTATTTGTAAATTTCGACAAGTAGAACAATGAATGGAACAGGTAGACGGTTGAAATCTTTGTATATATTGCTTCTATATAGTCTAAGAAACATATATGCAAAGCATCCAAACAGTACCATTCGCCAATTTTTTGTTCTTCAAGTTTAAGTGAACAACGAGTCCCATTGATAATCATGAAACGGAAATTATTTGTAACTTTCTACAAGTAGAACAATGAATAGAACAGGTAGACGGTTGAAATCTTTGTATATGTTGCTTCTATATAGTCTAAGAAACCTATATGAAAAGCATCTAAACAGTAACAATCGCCAATTTTTTGATCTTCAAGTTTAAGTGAACAATGAGCCCCATTGTTAATCCTTTATCGGAAATTATTTGTAACTTTCGACAAGTAGAACAATGAATAGAACTAGTAGACGGTTGAAATCTTTGTATATGTTGCTTCTATATAGTCTAAGAAACATATATGCAAAGCATCCAAACAGTACAAATCGCCAATTTATTGTTCTTCAAGTTTAAGTGAACAACGAGCCCCATTGTTAATCCTTTAAAGGAAATTATTTGTAAATTTCGACAAGTAGAACAATGAATGGAACAGGTAGACGGTTGAAATCTTTGTATATATTGCTTCTATATAGTCTAAGAAACATATATGCAAAGCATCCAAACAGTACAATTCGACAATTTTTTGTTCTTCAAGTTTAGTGAACAATGAGCCCCAAAGGTTAATCCTTTATCGAAAATTATTTGTAATTTTCGACATGTAGAACAATGAATGGAACAGCTAGACGGTTGAAATCTTTGTATATATTGCTTCTATATAATCTAAGAAACATATATGCAAAGCATCCAAACAGTACCATTCGCCAATTTTTTGTTCTTCAAGTTTAAGTGAACAACGAGCCCCAATGGTTAATCCTTTAAAGGAAATTATTTGTAAATTTCGACAAGTAGAACAATGAATGGAACAGGTAGACGGTTGAAATCTTTGTATATATTGCTTCTATATAGTCTAAGAAACATATATGCAAAGCATCCAAACAGTAACATTCGCCAATTTTTTGTTCTTCAAGTTTAAGCGAACAATGAGCCCCATTGATAATCATGAAACGGAAATTATTTGTAAATTTCGACAAGTAGAACAATGAATGGAACAGGTAGACGGTTGAAATCATTGTATATATTGCTACTATATAGTCTAAGAAACATATATGCATAGCGTCCAAACAGTACAATTCGCCAATTTTTTGCTCTTCAAGTTTAAGTGAACTACGAGCCCCATTGTTAATTCTTTAAAGGAAATTATTTGTAAATTTCGGCAAGTAGAACAATGAATGGAACAGGTAGACTGTTGAAATCCTTGTATATATTGCTTCTATATAGTCTAAGAAACATATATGCAAAGCATCCAAACAGTACCATTCGCCAATTTTTTGTTCTTCAAGTTTAAGTGAACAACGAGCCCCAATGGTTAATCCTTTATCAGAAATTATTTGTAACTTTCGACAAGTAGAACAATGAATGGAACAGATAGACAGTTGAAATCTTTGTATATATTGCGTCTATATAGTCTAAGAAACATATATGCAAAGCATCCAAACAGTACCATTCGCCAATTTTTTGTTCTTCAAGTTTAAGTGAACTACGAGCCCCATTGTTAATCCTTTAAAGGAAATTATTTGTAAATTTCGACAAGTAGAACAATGAATGGAACAGGTAGACGGTTGAAATCTTTGTATATATTGCTTCTATATAATCTAAGAAACATATATGCAAAGCATCCAAACAGTACAATTCGCCAATTATTTCATCTTCATGTTGAAGTGAACTACGAGCCCCATTGTTAATACTTTAACGGAAATTATTTGTAACTTCCGACAAGTAGAACAATGAATGGAACAGGTAGACGGTTGAAATCCTTGTATATATTGCGTCTATATAGTCTAAGAAACATATATGCAAAGCATCCAAACAGTACAATTCGCCAATTTTTTGTTCTTCAAGTTTTAGTAAACTACGATCCCCATTGTTAATCCCTTATCGGAAATTATTTGTAACTTTCGACAAGTAGAACAATGAATGGAACAGGTAGACGGTTGAAATCTTTGTATATATTGCTTCTATATAGTCTAAGAAACATATATGCAAAGCATCCAAACAGTACCATTCGCCAATTTTTTGTTCTTCAAGTTTAAGTGAACAACGAGCCCCATTGATAATCATGAAACGGAAATTATTTGTAACTTTCTACAAGTAGAACAATGAATAGAACAGGTAGACGGTTGAAATCTTTGTATATGTTGCTTCTATATAGTCTAAGAAACCTATATGCGAAGCATCTAAACAGTAACATTCGCCAATTTTTTGATCTTCAAGGTTAAGTGAACAGCGAGCCCCATTGATAATCATGAAATGGAAATTATTTGTAACTTTCTACAAGTAGAACAATGAATAGTACAGGTAGACAGGTGAAATCTTTCTATATGTTGCTTCTAAATAGTCTAAGACACACATATGCAAAGCATCCAAACAGCACAATTCGCCAATTTTTTGTTCTACAAGTCTAAGTGAACTACGAGCCCCATTGTTAATCCTTTAAAGGAAATTATTTGTAAATTTCGACAAGTAGAACAATGAATGGATCAGGTAGACGGTTGAAATCATTGTATATATTGCTTCTATATAACCTACGAAACATATATGCAAAGCATCCAATCA